>LJIJ01001169.1:0-54533 GCA_001718145.1 Orchesella cincta
AGAAGAGAGAGATACCAGATATTATCCTTCGTTCGAAAAATGGCTAAATTTTTTTTATGTCCATCTTATTATTATATATGTATGTGTATAACTCAGTTTTAATTATTATTTTTTCTTCACGGTTGTTGGACAGACGCCACACAACTTTCACGTTTTTTATGCTATTTTGTTCATTGAAATTGCTCTTGCCACTAATAGGATTTGGCTCCTAGTTGTAAACAAACAGTATCTACTTGTTATAAAAGAGATAAGAGGCTCTTCTAATATCCTCTATATCTTCAAGAATTTGTCAAATCACCAGTCGCAGTTTAGAACTAAATTGTCAAAGTGAAAGCTTAATGTATGATATTATTTATTTGTTTAACTCTTGAGTGCAATGGCGAGCCCAAGATTAAGTTAGGTGTAATTGAACGGGATGCCATGTACTATAGAATAAAAACTCAGAACTAGTGCAGAACTCTAGAACCATCGCTTGTCAGTTTTTTATGTGTTTTGTTCTAAATAGTTTAATTTAAACTTCTTTTAAAGGTGACAAAGATGATAATCACATCGACCCATATTTTACGTCTGTCATATCCTGTGGCTGAACACAAGCCTTTTTCCCCCAAGAGCATGATAATTCTGAAACGCCATGCTTTATAAAATATAAATATTGAGAAGTATTTACGCACTGGCATGAAAAATGCAAAGCATGTTAATCTATTTTTCTTAAGATTATGATAAGCACTTCTCCTATAAGGATGTTTTTAGCTGTTAATTAATCTCATCTCACAATGTGTGTAAGTCATGATTCAAAAAGGGAGTGAAGTGAAGTCATCTTGTTGTTGTGAGAATGTTTATAAAAGTACATGTTTGATAAGAATATGATATGATGATGTGATATGACGTTCTGCACGAAGGAAAAGAAGTGAAGACATAAGTTTGCTCTACAGGCATTATCAGAACATAACCGTTTCTCAAAACCAGAATTCTTTCCGCTATGTTCTTTTTTCTCTTGCTTCTTCTTCTTTCTTCTCACAGGATATTTATTTCGCACTAAAAACTTCTAATCTGCAATAATATGTACAGAGTTCAGCTCAGCAAGTGGTATCCTATGGTAGGTACATGGTTTTACTTATGTGAAAATAAAATTCACCAAGCGTAACAAGAAAATTTTACTGAGAGAGAGCCAAAGCAGAAGCGGATGAAAGAGAGAGGAGTTTGCCTACATTTGTGGTCCTCCGGAAGAAAACAGTAGGGATAAGAGATAGCCACCAGCATATACACGAGGATTTTGCACAAGGGACCCGAAAAAATGAGCAAAGAAGTAGAGAGAAGAAGCAGTCAACCCAGATCTAAACGAGAGATCTCCACTTTTAACACAACATAATATTAGGCATATGTGCTCGTATTGTAATAGGTACAAAATTGTAAAACGCTCATGACATCATCTCCCCACATGTATACAAACTATACTTTAATACAACAAAATGTTGATACAAGAAATCATCTAATAATGCCCCAGTTTCTCTCCCCTCAACAACTTGGTTCCACATTATACATATTAGTTACAATGTTATAAGATAAGATGTTACTTCCACTGGTAAGACAAAGAAGTGAAAAAATTGCTCATGAGAAAATAGCGTGGAAAATGGGCAAAAAATAGCGGCGTACAAGTGGCCATATTAAGGGGGTAGTAGTTATTGTAATGTTGCGTTTCTATAACTGTTCTCTACGATCAAACACTCACGCTCACGCTGTGAACCTTATACCCTATCCTATAAGTAATAGTTGTTAGAGGGAAGAAAAAAAAGCAAAGCAAAATGCAGTAAAGTGTACAGAGCGAGAAGCTTTAGACAGATCATTCAGGCAATTGACCTCAATCCTTCTCTCCTCTCTTTTCCTCTTGCTTAAACACATTATAGGCAGGCAGGCAAAAGGCCGTCGTTCAAAAGTGCGTGTGCTAAGGGAAGGGCCCAAAAAATACATGCATTCACTTCACATTCATGTATGCATGTCTACTCCACAAGTACAAGGAGATGCCATTTTCTTCCAATCTTTATAGTCTAAACCCTCTAAGGGATCTAAATGGGGAGAATGAAATATGACTCATTAAATTCAAATTAAGTCCCGACTTTGTTCTTTCTTGTCTTAACATTCATTCATTCATTTCCTATTTTCTCTTGTTTCCTTTCCTTCTTCTTACCACCCAAAGTCCATTCGCAAAACAGCATGCCATCCGCCATCCATGACGTGATGGGATATGCGTGTGTTTCAGAAATACATGTACAGATCCATCCAGTATAATACTTTCCCCGTATTTGTCTAGTAATCATGAAATTGTATCGCACGCCAGCTTTCTCTAGGCTGCTGTTGGACATAGGCTGCTTTTGTAAAAGTGTGCTGAAACGAAGCAACCAGAAAAAATTGCGAGTCAACCATCTGCTTACTGAACGGTTTCTCTCACTAACACGTTTTTCTTATCAAAGCTATATAAATTGTACTTATTTACATGTGGTGGTTCGTGGGACCTTATTCCCTTTCTTTTGTGTCTTCCAATCTTGTAGTAGTAATATAGTATAGGTGTATGATGCTACCGTGGTAGTTTATCTGGGAAAACGTACGGCGTAGAAAATGATGGGAAATGGAGAGAAACAATTTGCCAAGTGAGGTGGCAAAGTGTGTACTTGAGAGTACTAGAGAGACTCCAAAAGTTATTGTTTCTACATTGGAATGATGGAAGATGGAGATGAAGGAGGAGGTGGAGGAGGAGAAATAAGAAGAATGTGATGGAGGTTTGGTTTTCCTTCAGCTTGCTCTCCTTTCCAGGTCCAGATGCATAAAATATGTATGTGAATATACCCATGGAAAATAAGTTATTGACGATGGAGTGTATAGCAGTAGCTGCAGTTTGTAGGACGAGAGAGTGATGCCGTGTGGATTGGTGGCTGACTTTCACCTAAAAAGAAATTCTCCACCACCACCACCACTGGATAAGTATATATTATGGACAGCAGCTTTAGTGCAAAATGCTTTATTACTTTCAGTGGGCAACATAGAATTAAGTTGTAATAGGGGTAAGAGTGCAGAGAAAGAAAATAGATGGGGAACTATTTGTTTTACTTGACATAATGATGCAATGTACACTGTTAAGCAATCTATAAAATGGGATGGAAAAAGCAGGATAGTGATGGTTTGGTGTGGGTCGTCCACTCGTAAGTAAAGTGAAGCGATATAAGCTTCCTGTTCCTGCATTGGATTGTGTAGTAGTATGCGGATTTATCTAGTTGAACTCCTTTCTAAAATCCAGTCATTTTCCTTTGTTACTGCAACTCTGGATTGCAAGGGCGATTACAAAAGTTTTAAGTGATTTTCGAGATGCAAGTTGAAAATGCAATCTACTAACTCCAGTCAGTGAATGAGTTTGCAATGCAGAGTATATAGTAGAACTGAAAAGCACCAGAAACTTTATGAGAAGAGCAAGGTATATGGATTTTCTTGAGGATTGAACTGACAGGAAAGTTTGGAGAATCTCGGGCACTCTGAAAATGTATTGGGTTGACTTGTAGCTTATAAGTACATACACGACTTTGGTACATTAGTTAGAGTTGTTGGCTTTACAAAGTATCACACGAATTTCATTTTAGCCCCCAAAATGTCTAATTGCTAAAATTATCAAGATTTATAAATGACCCAAGTGGAATCCTGCAGTTTGTTAGCGTTACTTATTATTTAACTTTCTTTTCTGGGTCTAGATCCAGATCCGGCTTGGATAGCGCTCTAAAAAGACAAGACAAACTGTGCCTTATATTATTTTTAAGGGGAGAAGAGAAGTGTAAGTAAGTAAGTACGTGTGTCCTTGGTTTAAGTACCCCCATCCTTTGTCCCTGTCAGCTGTAAAAACATCTCTTCATCTCTCCATAACTTTTACGTCTTTCTTCCTTCCTTTTAAGCTTCATTAGCAAAAGCTTAAGTATTTTCTCCTTCAGTCATATAACTTTATACACAGACATCAGTGTACATTTTTATTTTCCTTGGGAAAATTACTTAAACTCCAGAAAAAGTCTGTGGCACGTACACACACACACACATCTTCCTCGTCATCTCCATTATCATCTTTCTAGCCTTTAAGATCACGTTGCATTTTTAGGCTCAGACGGGCACACAGACAGACAGAGTTGTGGAGCAATAGGTATATACATTGTCCCATCCCATTACAAAATACGTACCACTTTTTTAGCCAGTTTTCCTTTGTACTTTTTCTCATTGTAAAGAGCCTCTTCCACGGAATTATTCAAAAGAAAGTATGTACCTATACAAGCTTAATATTCCCTTGTCTGTGCTTGTTGTAACGTGCATGATGATTTGATGTGTGACGTGTTTAATGAAAAATACATGCTTCCTAATATTATGTATGACTACATCCATATTTAATTCTTGACAGACAAAGGAAAGCATCCTAAATATGTTTTCTTTCCACTTGAGACACATATGTATGAAGGGTGTAGTAGCTGCATATTATGCAAATTTTCATTTTTCCAGGAAAGAGCCGTCCCCATGAAATATTAAATTATACCAATTAATGTTAATCGTTCTCAAAACTGTTTTGACGCCACCATGCCACTTTTTCACAAACGGCTTCCCATTATTATTTGGCCTTGTATATATTACACGTACAAACATTTAACCAGGAGTTACCACAATTCTCTGCAATAAAAACAGAAATTATACGAAACCAGGGAAAGAAAAAGAAACATGAGGGAATATCACAGCTGAGTCAACAAATGCTTAAAGTTTTCAAAGGGATTAAGAAATAAGTTGAAATCATGAAGTGATACATCTTATTCCGTAAGTATATAGCTTGCAAAACCTTTACTTTACGACTGCCTGGCTGGGCTTTTAAACTTTCTGTAATTTCTTCAACCTATACCAAATAATGCAGTTTCTCAACTAAACTACGTATAGTTTTGCCCCTGTATGGAAACTGGGCCCGTTTCACTATGACTGAGAACCAATGAAAGAAACGGCAAATTGGATAAATTATGTATAGTGTCATTATCATTAGGGAGGAACTCCAACTCAAAACAGAGAGGAAAGTAGTAGTATAAAGTCTTCATTCAGCCGACTTCCTGGCTCATGCCTTCTAATTTTAGACCACTAACTTATTCCGCTGTTTGTGTCATATGAACCCAATTTCATTTCTGAATTCCCCAATACGAGATCAACATTAGACAACTAGGAAAGTAGGGCATGAGCACTATCACTACAGGACATGATGACTAGTGAAGTTATTTGCCAATGAAACACACAAATACATATTATATAGTATCCAAACTCACTTATGCTCGGTGGTGTGTATTGTAGCTACACAGATATACGGGTGCGATCGTGAAGGTGATGATGTGTGTAATTTAGTTTTTAGTAGTCTCCAGGTAAAATGCTTTACTAGTAGTAAAAGTGGAAATGGCTACCTGGAACAAAATAACAAACTCAACATCTATACCAAGGTAGATGTGGTTATGATGCACTATCAGACAAAGCCTATAAAATTCCGGAGATTCAAAATTCTCCTAACGAAACTCCCTAGCTGAATTTTGTAATCTCTCGTAATATGACCAGCCCATGTTATACATATATATGTACAACAGATACATATATATTAGCTAATGTGTATTATGTCGGCACACAATATTGTTTGGAGAAAGCCAGTGACACCAGAATAAAGAAGAAAGCTTGCAAGTCCACAAAGCTTTACTTATGTTCTACTGTTGATATTGTTGGTTTTGGAAAGAATCTGCATTTCAAGTTTTCAACACTGGTCTGGTTTCTCTGTTCCATCCCATAGGCTTTCTTTTGGGAACAGGTCCAATTCTCTTTTTTTCTCTGCTTTCTTTCTGGGGGTGTAGACGACAGGGGAATGAAGTAGCATTGCATATCATGCTGTACTGTAGTAAAGTGAGTAGCTTTGCTTTCCTGTCATTGTCACCAACACCATCCTCTTCCGCTATGTGGATACCTACACAAATTATTTTAGGACTGGATGGTGAAAATGGTTCAGTTCCCAGGACGAGATCTGGTACCTTACACCATAAGCTTTTGCTGGCTTGCCATTTTTTATCATTTGTATACCAAAACTTATTTGCAAACGAATGAAGCCAAACTGTACTGATATTTATCCACATGCATGTATGTATATATTATATTTCACACCCACATGGTTTGTGTCGATTTTGTGTATGCCTTATTTCGCTCCTTTCCTCACCATTTCTTAGGTTCCTTTTCTACCCATAGTTGGCAGCGCTCTGTGTATGTATGCAACTGTGCCTTGGTACAATTCTAGTACAGTCTCTGCATTTTCTCCCAATAAAATAGAGGATAGATGTGATTATTATATTATAACGCTTTTTGTAATATCATATTATGTGATATGAAAGTTTGCCATGTTTTCGTGTCATGTACAGCTGGTGAAAGAGAAAGAGAGAGTTCCGAATTTCAAAGCAACATATTATAGTTCCATGCACTCTTGTATTTTGTATTGGTGTGCGGGGTTTCCTCTACTGCTACATTTTACTCTCGTCTTGTTACTCCTGATGATGATGATGACGATGATCATGATGCAAGGAATTATAGGGAGAACGTGTGTGCCATGAACTGTGTAAAATTTTATGATTATGATAATGCTCATTGTACACACTGCTTCATAGCAGTGCCACCATACTACCAGTAACCAGTTTTCAGTCGCCTGGGTTCAAGTACAAACTTGTGTGAAATGAGAGACAAAAAGGGAGACAAAATGGGAAAGGCTTGGATACCTACACAATATGTGTACCTATAAACAGGGAAGGCAAAGGGCTCCGCGAAATGCTTTCCAAGAAATAGGAAGCGTATTGCATGAGCTGCTAACTACATGACAACATGCATGGCATATGAGAATTACATGTAGAATAATCTGACCGGGATTTTGCCCCACAACGTACGTAAAGTACGCTACGCTGTGTTAAGTAAGCTGTCAAGAGCCTGTTTTACTTGCTATCATTCCACACGGTTATGACTCAAGAATTTAAATACACTGGTGATACAAAGCATTATTTTATACTGCGTCATATTATACACAAGTACATGTAGGTAGGTATATCCACGTAACGACAGTCCTGTTTTGCAATCAGCCTCAGGACTTGGGACAGCCATTTTTACAAAATTGTGCATTTAAAGCAGACTTAATGCTGTGAGAAAAAGGTATGCCAAAATCAGTGTTTTTCCTGTTGTGTTAAGTCTTGTAAGCACTACATTACACGGTTATTACTATTATTACACTCTTGATTCAATCTACTATAATAGCCCTATATTTTTCAGTCACTTCCGTATAGGTAGGCTTGGTATTATAACATTATAAGCGAATACATGTTGATATGCTAGGGAACATTTTCATGGCGAAATGTATAATTATGACACTAGTATACATCCTTTCCATGAATTTTCCAACTACCGTCGCCGTCTCATCGTCGTCGTTGTCGTGTAAAATATAGATAAATTAAGTGGATACTAGTCTGCGTCTTTCGCATGCCTTTCTCTTTCATGAGCTGTGATAATCATTACCACGACCCAATGAACTAGCATCCGCCTGTCCGTATTCACTTAATAACAATACAATATGTTGGAGTTGGAAAAGCTATGAATATGGGTACATTTTTCTTGCAGAATTCTTTATGAGGTCTCTTCTCTATTGAGTTGGATTAACATTTGAATAAGTTTCAGATCATTTCTGTATACATCTAATGCGTATGGTTTGTAAACTATTTTGGGACTCATATTTTGGTTCGTTTTTAACTGTTTTTTGTGACAGTATAAAATATAAAGTTCAAATGTTACGATATTATTGCCAAAGAATTTTGAGCTGTCATATATATCCTCCCAATGTAAATACACAGGAACTGTCTACTTCAGGTTCCAAGTGGTAGCCTTCAAGCACCCATGTCATATTGTTGTTTTATGTACGGTTCGGAATCAATTATATTTATATATTTCTTTGATCTCAATTTCAGGTATCGACTGGAACTGGCATTGTCTCATTTTACGTCCACCTAATTATTGCCGTTCCTGAAGCATTTATCCTTGGCCAGGGTGAATATCACGTGGAAGAGGGCAGCACAATTAACTTGGTTTGTATCGTTGAAAAGGTAAGTCATATATTGCACTCGAGTTAAATCATTTCGTGTAAACTAGAATATAATGTACGTAAATTAGTCAAAAATGCCATCAGGTGAACGTTACTCCTCAGTAAAAAAAAGAAGTCCCACCACGTTTATTTGGAATTAAACCGATTATAGTTAGTAAACTCATTTTTAGGACGGGTTCTGCAAACCGTTCGCGGTTCTGAATCTCGCAACAAACTCTCTGTAACGGCATCCACAATATGCGTACATTTGCCGAGAAAGTGTACCGCAGGAAGCCCTCACTATCTCAATCACGTTCATCATCATTGAAGCGAGAATGGTGCATGCCGTGGTTGGATCATGAAACTCCTCTATATCACGACCAACCGCATTTCCTCGTTTTATATTCCCAAATCCCAAGGCCAATGTAGAGTTTGATTATAACAACCTAAACAAGATGGGACGCTGGGAATGATGATGATAAGAATTGTTGTAGGCACTCAAACTCATTTCTTTCCTTCCGTCCTTTCTCCACAACTTGTATCCTGCATAGACTCACTTCTTATAACCCAGATATTATTATTCAACGGGCAATATTAGTAGTAGAGCTGAGTGGAGTGGGGAATTGTTCAAAGGAAAAAAAGTACGTGTAATATGAGAAATCTACTGACTGAATTACACAGAAAAAACTAGGAAAATGAGAGCGGAATGATCCTAGAGAAGATATAACGTGCATACGCTTCTTTAGCTTTGGCATGCTTCCTTTTCTGACCTTTTTTAACCTCACTCATGCTTTGCTATGCTCGTGCACTTCATTGCTTCACATACTGGGAAACTTCATCTCGGATTGTCCCTTTCGTTTCTCCCATAACTTACGTTGCTCGTAATAGAAACTGTTGGCTGGCTGATATAGTAGTAGATCAGCTAATTCGTAGCTACTTTAGTGAAATTTGACACGTCAACATCCCGTATCCGTTACAAGGGATCATAGTTTGTTTTTCAGAACTTATCATATCATAATGTGTATACCAAACCGACATAGCATAATGGGAAATCTACTCAAGTTTATTTCTAGGAAAAGTAACATGGCAAAAAATTTCATTTCTTTGGATAAATCGCATCACCGTCAACTTTATTTTGCTTTATGCACTGTAATGATCAATCATGCTGTCATCGGTATTGCCAAAGTGGCAGAAATGTTTAATAAAGGTTAAAGGAAAAAATGGTGTTTCATCCTTGGCACATACGCTTAAATGCTTGAATAATTTCACATGAAATGCATTGTTGTATGAGCCCAATTATCTTTTATTACTTTAAGATGTCATGCCATATGAAAGAAAAGTGAAAGGAACATAAAAATACATTCATGTTTTTAATGCATCATCAATGCAATAGAGTGATTGTGGAATAACACTGCGAAAACAGGTTGAAGAATGCTTAGATAAGGTTTTGTGTAACCATACTTTAATTTTTTATAACCATCCTAGTAGCTAGATGTTTTCTTGGAACGATCCTTAAAAATAACCGCATATGCACAATGTCTTCTCTATCATCTTTCATTGTTTCCCCTTTCGCCTGATTCCCTCATTCATTTCCCTGCAGACCTAACATCATACATGAATTCCCACCGACAAAAAAAGACAGCTACTTCTTTTTTTTAGATTTGCGCCATCCAATCAATGCGCACCGGTGTTGGAAATGTTTTCTGGTGTAGTATCAGTTGGTTCTTAGGTAACTTTTATGTTTGAAGATAAAAAGAGAAAAGATTTTACCACATTGAATGTAAGAATGATAGACCTCCGGGTTCTTTTAAGTAGGATGAAAAAGAAATGAACGCTGTTATACACCATGCACCTAAAATGTGGTAGTGAGACTGAACAAAAGAGAGCAAACATCAGTCACTTGAAACTCTAAATGCATGAATGGCTGGTATCTAACATTTTCTTTGTGATTCCATTAGATTTTCAAGGTTTTCTTAAGTTACGATGATTTTTCTTTCGTTGGTGGAGAACTACTTCACTTCCTCCTTTTTTCCAAGCTGACACTTTTTCCTGTTCTTTTTCCCCGCAGTCATCTCCAGTTTTGGTATCTTTGCTTTCGTAGGCCACACTGGAGTATAATGTAGACTATATAATATATAAGTAGGTACTGATATCAGCAGACCCATGTCAACCCATACCATTCAAGTTCTGTATTTTTCTCACTTCCCATTATACTCCCTCCAAGACTTCTCAATGAAGATGAGGAAGAGGAAGAAAGATGAGGATGATGAACCAAGGTCGATCTCTTAAGAAAGGGAAGACATTGTGTTGTACGGAATCTGTGTGTGTAAAGAAAGAAACAAAGTATGATAAATTTTAGGTACGCACTACACCCAATCTTCCCCAACACTATTTTTTTGTATTTTTTCTACTTTTTCCTCGAAAGTAGTTTCTACTTTTCTTTCACTTTCTCCCCTTCAGCAAATAAAATATGGGGAAATATGCTGGAGGCATATTGGAAAGAGAAAAGTAGCGACTACGGAAAAACAGGGTAAATGTTAGGTCGGTACACATTTATTTCGCTTTGTGAGTAAGTAGGTATCATGACTATAATATTTTAAAAGAGACAATCCAAATAGTTGCGGAAACTTTGAGCTTTTAGGAGTATCCAACCGCTTCTTGCTGTAAAGCTGTGGTAATGTATCTTTGTGAAATGTATAGGTTTTAGTTTCTTGCTTGGAGTAACACAACTTTCACATACTTTGCATCTACATTGGTGGGGGTATACATACAACAGTCTGCTGTTGTACATGGATAGAGTAGACGGTTAAGTTTTTTAAATGGCGAAACAAGCTTATGAAAGAAAGAGGATGCCCAGAATACTTAAAAACGGAGGGCTTTAAAGAAAATTCCTGGATCTACAATCTCACTTTCTAAAAGAGAACCTTAAGTTCTGTTAAGTGATAGCCTCCAGCGGGGAAAATATTTAGGTACTTATCTTTTTTCGTCTTCCAAGGTCCTATGCACAAGTACATTTATAGATGAAAAGCATCACAACATTCATTGTTAGTGCGTGCATGCACACTCCTGCACTACTTAAAAATGGAAGCTGCTGGGATTAAAATGAGGAGGCTTCAGCAGTATATTTTTTAGTTTCTGCGAGAAGAAGAAAAATATCATGGACTCTTCAGAAACTCGAGAATCCGGATGCCTTTTTTGGTACACACATATTGAATGCATAATGCGTTGTGTACTTAAGCTCATCATGGAAGACGAAGAAAAAAATCTCGTAAGTGTATTATGTACAAACGGATGGAACTAATTTTGTACCAAAAAAAGTGATGAAAAAATGTTGAAGCTTTGTCTTGCCTGCTTGGACAGAATATTAATTGGTGAGATGTTGATATAACTGCTTTGTCTCCTCATTAAAACGGTTCTGCGTAGCTGCTCAATTGTAAAAATAAATAAGAATTGAGGATGATATGTGTACCACACTCTTCCTTTTGCAATGTAAAATGATCTTGCAGTTCTCTGGTTCCACAAAACGACAACACTTACAAACGACAGTGTTGCGTCTGTAATGCAACGCCTGAAGTGGGAGTGGAGGATTTAAGCCGAAACCCGCCGTATGCATAATTTGGATTTTGGAAAGTGACAGTGAAGTAAAAAGCTCTAAAGTGAAAGTCGTGTAAGGGAGAGATGTACATATAACGAGGGAGGAAATCAACGCGCGTTGAAAGCAAAATTGCTTCAAGCTACAAATTCATTTGCTTTGATGCGGTGATATGAAACTTTTTCCGCAATTTTGTTACTCCTATTTTTTGTGTATTTTGGGAAAGTGCACGACAGTCCCTCCATCAGCAGCAGCAGCAGTAGTATGTCTTAATGCGTCCTATCCATCTAGGAGTAAAAGTGTGAGATGTACGCACACTGCCGCATGCCTGGTTTTCTTCCAGCTCTGATTGTGGATGTATTTAGTAGCTCAAGTAGAATTTAATTATTTCCATTCTGAGCAAATTAGAGTGCAGTTTCGTTGGAATATTCTGTGCTGTGTGCAGCCACTACTAATTCCACTGATTCAGTTAGGGATGAATGTCGTGTTAAAACTAGACTCATCACTTCATACATATAAACCATATACATACAATATGCACAAAGCCATCAAAATCTAAATACTTTTGTTTGAGAAAGCATGCTTGAATGCATGACTGGCTATATAGAAAGCGGGAAGGGAAGACATGTATGCATGCATGAGCGTAACATTAAATCCATTACTCCTTTCTGAGATTGTATTAATAAAACCCGAGTAATAAAATGAAATGAGCACATGATTCGAGAGAAACATGCTTCAAACTAGATTTGTCTGGTAAAAGTACTCCTATTTTTCCTTGTTACCGCTATACCATGCTTAAAATTTAACTCGATCTTTTAAATTTTTATTTCTTCGTTTTTTCTCCCGTGATCTCATTGTGTGTGAGCATCCAATAAAGTAACATGGATAAACAAAAAGAGGAAGTTCAGCTCTTTTTGTTTATTCTTGCTGAGTCAAAACGTTTTTTGTGTAGAAAATCATAAAATTTCTTCACTACCCTACAAACCAGGATGTATCTGTAGAAAGTCCAGTATACCCAACTAGGTTTGAACGTAAAATTCACAGTTGTACATGTAGTTCTTTTACGCATCTGCATGAAACAGAATATACAATAGGAAATAGAAGCCTCAGGAAGCATGGTAATGTTGACTGATCTAATAACCCTCCTATACATATATCCTTGAAATTTTCTTTCCTCAGGCTTGTATTTAAATTTTATCACCATTTATTACAAAAAATACGTGCGGGTTAAGAAGATTACAGAGAAGAAAAATTTATTTTAGTGGCCCAGTTACATACATAATAAAAAATGAACTATACGAAATACATTACATTAACATTACTCCAACCAACATATGCACACATATATTTGTAAGGTTTTGCTAGTTAGTTAGTCCGGTACTGAAAATGTGACATCATCTCCTTGATTTTCATTACTACCATTTTATACGACAGATTCGCAATGGGGAACGGATCTAATGGTATATTTTACACTCCCAATTTAAATACATCTCTCACTTGACTGTGAGCACATGCAACAGCGGTGGTGCGGTAGCATAGCAAGGGTTGGATAGACAAAAGGAACAAAAACTCGGTTTTATTTCTTTCTTCTCTGAAACTATGAAAGGAGTAAAGCAGAAAGGCAAACAGACGGTATGGTGTAGCCCATATACGTAAATACATTATATACAATGACATTGTACTTCCAATGTGAAGAGGAGGTGAAAGCCGGAGGACAAACTTTTTGTGTCCACTAGTGTTTTACAACTAGTTTTTTAAACTTTCAGAATTATTTAAAGATACATAATTCTTTCACACAATTCGTACACCTTTATGCAAAACAAGAGCACAAAAAGAAGTCGCGACAGAGCAGAGAATCCGATGCGACGCGATTGCACGCAGCGACAAAAATGGAAAGTGGCAAGATGAGAAGTGAAAGTTCCTTCCTACCAGCAACAAACAAAGTAGTATATTTTTCTGTGCATGAGGAAATGTGCATAAACAAGAGGAAGGCGCAGAACATGCAGTTGAACATTAAATGGCGTTACTTTCCTTGGGTTGGGAATGGAGAAGGTTAAAAAACTAAAATACGGATTTTTAGAATCAACTTACGTAAAAAGCACTGCATAAGCCAGTCCATATCGTGAATTATGCATAAGTGGTCCGGTATTGTAGCATCAACATCATCATCATCATCGTTGCTAGCAGAAAATGAAGTAATAATGTAAGCCGGAATTTATTATTCGTGTTGCATGATGTGAGCATATATATGAAGTACATATGTACATGATGTACCTCAAGACTAAATAAATACGGATACAAGGGAAAGAAGCTGCAGACTTTTATTTTCCACTGATGATGATACATTCTCATACATGGAGAAAAGTAAAGTCGCTTCTCTCTTTCTCTCTCTCTCAGGAAAAGTTGCTGAGGGAGGATCATTACATATTTAGATATGAAAAAAGTTGCCCACTCACTACAACTTCATTGCTCATAGAAGACTGAGCACACTGAAGCTGTACATTTTTTATACTTTTCCCTGTTTTAGTGACTGATAGTGTGCAGTGGTCTGGGCTAGGTCCGCGGATGGATAATGTAGAAACTAAAAGTGTGTGTATCTCACTCACATCAGTCAGAGAAAAGGAACAGCGGACCTCTGAGAATCCCATATGTATCCCTCAAGTTTCCACCTACTTTTCGCTTCACAGACAAAGAAAAGAGGGAGGAAAATACGGAGAACGAAAATGTACTTTATGCATTAGCGCTACTTACGTATGATGATGCTGCTGTATCAGCATGAAAAAGCAATGCCACTAAAACAACAACTTGGTCAATGAAGGATAAGCAGGCTGAAGAGGCTAATATAAAAACTACATGAGTAGATGGATGGATGTTATATATAAATTCGGTGCTGTACGGGTTTGTCGTAAGTACAAGGAAGATTTCATTTTTGTTTAGGGATAAAAACCCATTTTTCCATTTATATCAAAAAGCTTGTTCTTTTCGAATACTTGGAAAAACAACGAGAGAAATCAAAAACTATGTACGACAAGTTGAGTGTATGA
The DNA here is from genome assembly GCA_001718145.1 of Orchesella cincta. Classification (NCBI taxonomy): domain Eukaryota; kingdom Metazoa; phylum Arthropoda; class Collembola; order Entomobryomorpha; family Orchesellidae; genus Orchesella; species Orchesella cincta. Next base: position 14,771 of record LJIJ01001169.1, read on the forward strand.
CGATGTTGATACTTCGTTTTGCTGATGTGATGTTGTTGTTCTTGATGATGATGAACATCATGATGATGATGCTTCGGAGTCAGTGAGATGGAGAGACAAGAAAAGACAAGGAACAGGAGAAGACGAGACCCCAGAGAAAACATGCTCCGAATGTCGATGAAATATTAAAAATTCGATACACAACACGCACTTTCTTTTTCCCTTTTCTGTCTCTGTTCTTTTCCAAAAAAAGTCACTAAAATTTAGAAGACAAGAGGAGCGGATGGTAGAGTGCTTATATCACCACATAACAGTAAAAAGAGGGCCGAACAAGGGGACAAAATCCTCATGATACGTTCCATACATACATAAGTTTTTGAAGAGGAACATCATCTCCATGATGAAAGATGTATGTGTTGTCTTTTACGTATTATGAATGAGGAGAGAAAAGGACCCCAAAAAGTTCCATTTTTCTGTCCTTGTTGCTGCTTTCCAGGGACAGTTTGTAAATTGACTTAAGTTCCTTCAAAAAAAATTTGTCTTCATCCGCACGCTTGTTATCTTGCTACTACTATTCTGGTAGTTATACGTTATACCTCGCTTTTTATCAGTTCCCGTGTAGCTAGGATTTGATGTTTGATGCTTACGCAATGTAACATTGTAACGCACGCTACCACTTTAAGCTGTTTACATTGTAATTCTACTAAAAGATTCTTATGCATGTCTCATATTTTTATACCTATATACGTTGTCCTATATGCAACATATGCGTAGTAGTATGTCTTGGGAAATCCTTGAAAATCTTTTTAAATCGTCAAAGAAGACGACGGAAATGCAACTGGGTACACAAAGAAAACTTTGAAAGGGAATAACAAAATCATAGCATAGAGGTACGCTTTATACGCAATGGAAGTTATAATAATACATGAGTGTACGTAAGGTAGCCACTTGTATGTGATGACTCCATGGTTAAAATTTTCATGTGAAAGACACCGGCACAAGGAGTGCAGGCGCCCGGGCGCCCCGCGCGGCCGGGCGGCCGTCCGGGATTGGAGCTATACAGCTCTGAGATATCGTCTCAATCGGTTTACGTTGTCTCCTCCCTCTTTGATCTAGCCATTGCTCTGCTTCTTAATACTTCCCGTGAATGTGGGTTTAAATCTTTCGCTTTGGTAATGTCATAAACTTCGATTTGTTTGCTACACCCATTCCCGCAGTTTTGCTAAAATATCACAAATTATTTATGGATGTTATTTCGAAAAACAACGATTTGGTTTTGCGATGCTCATTAAACTGTAAGGATCGTTGCAACCCTTATACCGCACGCAATTTAATATAATGGCACACGATACAGTGTGACGTCAATTTAAACATGTTTATGTATAGACATTTTGAAGGATGTGCACAGCTGCATAGAAACTAAAGCTCATGTGCTAAATCTCAAAGTTAAAATGAGAAGACTTGCATTTTATTCCTGCTTTAATTCCATCAATCAAACCTGAAAGAAACAGATGTAAAGAGCAAAAGTAGAAAGTATCATAATATTCAGCCACAAAGGCGTTTATGCAAATCTAGGAAAATTGAGTACATGTCGGGGGAAGTATAAGATAGAGGTACATATATTATATGGAAAGCCAGTGACTTACATATTTCATTGGACCTTCCATTTAGTCTGAATCCATGAGTTTTCATAGCTAGTGATATGCTTTTAAAATCTAAGGATGCAGCAAAACTGACAAGAAATTAATATTAACTATGCATACAAATTTAGAGAAAATTGATCTGACGCGATGTGAATATCCTCTAAAACAGACCACCGATGCTACATATTACGAGCTTTTGAAGCAATATTACATATCATGTGGATGATGTGGCATGGTTGCAACAACAATCCTAATGACTTTCATGCGGGTGGTAAAACCCAAAATTGATGTGGGCTCACATGTGTACTACAGCTCCCCATTTCCCAATTGCTGTTTCCATAAATTTCCAGGGTCAATTTTGACAGGCTGATACAACAATGCTGTCATATGTGATAGTAGTGAATTTGTTGTAGGATGCATAATATTTATTTGCCGTACACTAGAGAGTGTATGAATGTTTTATCCTAGAAAGCCTTTGCCAAGCCACAAATGCAGAAAGCCTTTCTCTCCATAATATATTCTTTCTTTTACTTTGTTCAGCAATGCTTGCCTTTGATGCATTCTAATAGCAAACACTTTGACCTCCCTATTATCGCTTGAACCTTTAACCAATAAAGTGGCTATTCATTGCTCCATAACTAAAGAACTCATATGACTTGCCATAACTCTCGGGGAATGAAGCATGGATTTTTAGCAGTCCAAATGCATCAACGAAGCCTGCTTGCTCACACCTATAAATACACATTTTCACGGGTTACTAAAGGGGGCGATACAATGATTTACGATGACAAGTCGGCAAATTGGTCATGACGATAGTCAGTCAATGATTAGATCAGAAGTTGGAAGGCTGCTTTACTCAACCCGATATACTGGCCCGGGCGGTTAGGTCAATATTCCATGCTGAGTATATGTATTCCGTTGTTCCTACACAATATTGTATGTGTGTGGGGGTGTAAGGAAGGACAAAAGGTCGAAGATATGGAGACTTGAGAATGTAGACAACCCTTTAATGCCATTTTCTCTTGAAATATTTATGCATCAAGATTGTTCCTTTCATATCTTCCATTCTATTACCAACCCTGTGTTTTAAGTAGCAGATCAAGGGTATATCAACATCACCATCAACGTTCCACAGTCATTATTAGTAATACTGGGTTAATACAAAGGCATTTCATGTCTTTTTTGGTTGAAGTGATGGTATAGTGGTGGGGTGCTTTGAGCAAAGTGAAAACTGGAATTATGTTACACACAAACAACTCCAGTCAGAACTGATAGGGTATATGATATGGTGGTTCGTGGTAGCGTGTGATATAATCGCACACCTCGCCTACTCCTTTTCCACCTATATTTGTTTTGCGTTGTAGTTTTTGCGAAAGATGAGATGTAATATGAAAAAAGAAAAGTTAAGTGAAACCTCAAAAATATGAAGGAAAGAAAGGAGAAGCTTTCTCCAACTTGCAAATTGCATCTGTGACCTGGGACAAGGTATATGATGTGTGATATGATGGTAGTAATGATTAGAATGGAAAGTACCTTGTTCATACATGTTTCAGTTTAAAATGCTTAGCAATGTAGTGCATCTGGTTCTCAGAGATGATGAAAAAGGAAGAAAAGTTTTACTTGGCTTCCCCTCTCCCACATTTTGCTCGCTTCATTGTACATTCACATGTGGCAAGAATTCTTGTGAATGAAAAATATTCATGTATATATTACGTGTTAGCTTGTTTGGAACGGAGGTGGTGGTGAACACCATTCTGAGTAGAGATATATTCAGTTGTTCTCGTGTGTGGGGCTACTACATTCATTCATGTAAATATTATTTATACCCATGTGAAGCCATATCTGGAGTCGGCAATGTAATTTTTTTCATTCTCTTTGTTATTCTTTGTGTGTAGAGCCCGAAGCCACCAGAGTATATCTTTTGGTACCACAATGACCGGATGATAAATTACATGAGTAGCCCTGAGCTGACCGTTCACACAGAGCCTGGGGCAGGTAAAACGCATTCAAGACTGATAATAAGGAAGGCTCATCTATCTCACGGAGGAAATTACACATGCAAAGCTGCCAATGCAGATCCAGCATCCATCCTCGTTTTCGTTTCCCAAGGTAAGTGAAAAAAATATGTTAAACAAAAAACACACCGACTTGCAAAACCCCGATATATAGTATTTTCGAAGCTTCGAGTAATATTATACTTTCTCTTCCGGCGAAGTTCGAAATGCTTCTAGAAGAGTATTGTATTACGCATTCTAGGTACATGAGTGGGTGTCTCAATATATATTGTTTGATTTACGACTCCTGCGACCTCTGAAAATTACACTGTTGAGCATATGCTAATCTTATAATGTATTTGTTTGGTCTAGTTTCTTCCTGTGAATTTCATTCACACCTAACACTCCAAAGCACGTAAAGAACGTATCCTGCGTGTATTACGTCTAAATTTGAAATACGATGGTACATCACTATCCAGAAAATCATAAATAAAAACAGGCATATATATGAATCCTGAATAATTGAAGGTCATTTTTTATGGTGATAGGAGAAATTGTGCTTTCAAATGTGCAATATGACAAAAACAGTCAGAGAAATTAATTACTACTAATTAGGTTTGAAATAATACCCATTTTTTCCAGAAAGGTTTGTTGTTTGTTTCCTGTATGGAACACATACAGTTTGTAAAAAAAATTCACTAATTATGCATTCAGCATCCATATTTTATATACCTTTTTCTCGGCATCAGCTCCAAAAGTTGCATCCTGAAAGCTCATGCATTTATCAAAACTTTAATACTTCAGTATAACGTAGGAAAAGGGCATTCACCTGCATGACAGGAGGAAATATATTTTCCAAACCATAGCCAGCTCAAAGTTTTATGTACGGTTGCAGTTTGAAAGTTATAAACTCACAGGGCTTTAATCTTTCTTGAGCTAAAGTAAAAGAAAAGGAATAGAATAATAGAGTTGAAATTGTACTTGGGTTACTAGAATGAACAATGTTTAGTATGTGAACATCTCAGATGCATAATATCATGTAATATATCATCCAAAGTTCATTTAATTTTCATTGGCTTTTTGTTTGTTTTTTCATGCACAGCATCCGGCTTCTCCGGGGACCAGACAGCTGCCATTCAGCACCACAAAACTGCTTCGAATTCTGGAGGAAGTAGCCATTCCTCCATTCCCTCCTCTTCTTCCACTTCCTCTGCAACATCATCTGCAGTCAGCACGATGGTTGTCGGTTCATCACCGATAGCAGCAGTAACTAAGACTCCTGGAGGACCTTCCAATGTTTTTGTGCCTCTATGTGTTCCTTTTCTCATCATGCCGTATGTTTTAGCCAAAGTTTCACTTGCTTTCACTCAGCTATTTTCGAGTGTGTGATTACCATCTCGTACAATTTAAGGTAAAAAATGTATTTTAAGAGGTTTTATAGGATGTATGTATGTATTACTCATCGTAAGCTAAAGCGATTACTCTTGTATATGAGTATATACTACGTTATAATACATAAAAACTACGTACACAGTTGAATTAGTGGTACATATAATACGTTCAACTAACCAACTTGATTTATGGTTATTCAAAATCACAAGTTAATTTAAGTATGTAAGATGGATGCTACTAGTGTCTAAGCAATTATTTTGCTTTTGAATACAATTTTCTTATACATTTTGTTTTGCCTCACTTCATATGATAGCCATACAAAAAGTGAAAGTGATTGAGGATTGAATTAGATGTTGAATGTTAGCAGCAAGATAGATACAGTACATGCGTATGTTTTTATTGATTGAGGGTATACACGATAATGCAAGCATCCAAAATACTCGTTCAACTTTTGAATATTTGAAAAGTCAGGATATGACGGAGCTTGATTTACAAACGTAATGAAATATTATGAACCATTTTTCTAGTCCAAATTATCGTAACATATAAATGCGATAGAAATAAGTAATGTTTAAATTAAAGCTCATGGTATGATATCGCATGATGCATTTCATTTCATATTTACAAGCAAAGTTTACGTATTATATAAATCAGAGTTTGAACCTTTAAATCATTTTCATACATCTGCATCTGGAAGCATACTAAAAGTAAATGGTATTATACCTACGAAATTAACTGGTAACAGCAATAAGCTCATTTTGAGGATTGGAACGGTACCAGTTGATCTTTGAATTCATTAGTGAACGATTGAGATCTAATTAGATATTTGTTTCAGAAGATTTATAAATATTTTAAAAGTAAGTTTTTCATCGGAAAAGTGAGTATAGGGTATGTATGTACTGACTGTGTACTAGCTTTTCCAGTGTGATGATGTTGCTTACTCGGATAGATGTGTACTAGAAATCATATAAAAATCGACGTAATACTAATAACTAAGGTAAAAGTAATCCCCTAACCTAATGCATACCGATTGACATGTATAAATTTTGCTTGAAAGCAGTATATTATTGCACAGTAAAGTACCAAAAACATGACACTTTATAATGTAAATAGGAAACCTGGTAAAGGATAAGTGTGTTACTAACTACGTTAGTATAATTATTAGCTTTTTGAGGCAAATCATAACTAAAATTGGATACTATGATATTATTATTATCATATTGATGACGGTATTATTGTGATGTATTCATAATAAACGAACTTGAGTATCGTGAAAATTTCTCCGATTACAATTTGGCATGAATTTTTAAAAAGTGGTAAACAATTTACAATATACAGTATATAAATATCTACCTGCGACCTCATAAATCGTCTATAATGTGTATATAACAAATATACTAATTGAAATATACATACCTACAATAGATAAAAAAAAGTGTACTATATAAGAGATTGTCTGGTGTCAAACACCTGAAACTCACTCAACTGGTTGCAAAAGTTACATTTACAGACCGATTTTTGAATTAAGATAAGAGATATCACATCATAAATAATACACGATCGCGACATTTGCGTGTAGATCTAATAATTGTAAATTGCTGAACCTAATAAGTTAGATCTTAACTTGATGTCACATTATCAATTTAAACATAATACATTCATAAAAATGGGTATAATAGTATTCCTAATCTGCTGATTGCTAAAATTCTCAGAGCGTTGACCGTGTTTTTATGTACGTGACCTGGTATTCTGACATATACTTGCATACAAAATATGATTATTGATAACAACTAGTTTAGGAATATTTTAAATCTGTAAATCATTATAATATGCGTACATAAGCAGTAAATAAAATAAATATTTGTGTAAAAAATGTACTTATGGTAGAAATGTCTTGTGTTGAAGAGAACTAATTGCCGCAATGGTTTTAGGAAGAGAAATTTAATATATTTGAATTAGGCATGATATTGAATATTACTGCTGTTGTATATGTTATTCATCATTGTATATTATATGAAAAACTTATTATTGTTCATGTTTTTCAATCGGAATTTATGTAATTGTAATGTGTAATATATTATTTTGTTTTGTAGTGTACATATATACATCGATATCAGTAAATAACAAGTAAGTTAACTTAAGCCATGTAAAAATTGAAATTTGAGAGAAACTTTTAGCAGTACTCATTCAAGAACGTGTAATTCCAAATAAGTGTAACATAAACATGATCCGTTATATTAAAATAAAATTATGATTTGGGAAATTACTGAAGAAGCTTCACATTATTTCACATTCATTTTTGTCGATTGCAAATAAACATTTGGATTCATTACATATAATGGTCATACAACATTGAAACGGTGAACCAAACTTTCATTTTTATCTTCCATTTGGTGTTTGGTGGATCATGTGAAATCAAAACTGCATACATCGAAGTTAAGTTCGTTTTAAAATATGTACTCGTGTGTCAACTTATCTGTCGATCCAATCATAAATTTGAGAAATTGATTTCAATGTCTAGGTTTACATACATATATTCATTTATTCACGTGTACATATTATATTGTCCAGTCAGGGCTCTATACAATGACATGTTCCGTAAGGATAACAACACATATAGGAATGATCGTTAATTGACTTGGTGAGATTTCCAACTATACTGAAAATGCATGTCTTTCAGCATTATCCCCGGAAATATATGGTATTGACTAATTGGGGCTGGTGTGTGTGGTGAGTAGTACCTATCTGTTTTTCTCAACTTTTGAATATTCTAATCAATGAACTACATGGTCTAGTGGATTTATATACCCTCTTAGCTTTGTTTTGTTCACGGGAAATAAACTATATATAGCTTTCTGTTTTGTTTTTGCCAGACCCTTCAAATATTTCTTCAGAAATTTTCCTACAAAATGTTTTGGTGAATGAGTGTGAAAATGAATGGAAATGAAGTGAATATTGGAGGACTAACTAACTAGGAGACCCGAGCCGTTTGGTGTATGTGAGTGAGTGGTTTTTTTTATACTGCACATTTACAACTCATCGTCAGTGCTGAATATACGACGGCTATGCGACAGTTTCTACCTTATATAGGAATGATGGCAATAAGCACCCTCAACCTTTCCCCTTCCTGTCATCACGAGCTCATCTATGCACTGAATTCATTATTATGCCACGAAAATCTCATTTCTAAATGCGTAGCTCTGATTTCACTCCTTTCTTCTTTATGTTTCTAGACTTCAAACTGACTACGGAACTCATAATCAACAGCAACTGAATGGTTTGGGGGAGTGTACACTGAGAGCTTGCTAAATTCCAGGAGAAATTTGTGAATATTATGATGCAATGTTTTTTAGATGACTGTTTACTTGAATAAGTTGATCAGCCCAAAAATGTTTGCTCGCACTGCATCCCCACTTCTGATATTGCCAGCTGTAGAAGACAAAACGCATTGTGAAAGCAAATATAATAGTAGACAAATTTATATAATGCACTCAAACATAAATTGTCAAGCGGAAAACCCAACACCACCAGTCCAAAAGCTTTCCAATTCATTCATGACTAACAGACCCAACACAATAATAAGAATCAGTGGAGCTAATTTGACGTTACGGTTGGGCTTTTCATATACACTACATTAATAAAACAAGGGGAAATCTAATTGTTGGAGAATTTTGGAGCTTTCCACTCGTGATTCCTGGAGAGAATGTGAAATTTCTGTTAAGTACTTAATTGGTTGCCACATACTCTCTCTCTCTCCTGTCCACCCCTCACCTCCACTAGTCTGTTTTAGCGTGGTCGTTCCCCATCCTATGATTTCAGTAGTGCGTGTGTGATGTACCATAAACGATGCGTAGTGAAGGAAAGTAATTTCTATGCATTGTTTGTCACCAAAATGGATCATAGGGTGAGGTAGGTAGGAGGTGAAAGGAAGAAGAAAACCCCGTTAGTTGGAATTTAGAAAGGCGAGAAGGCAAATCAAGGCAAGGCTTGGGGTATTTGGTATTGACACACGCAAAGAAACTAATTTAGTATGCATGTGTTCCACCAAAAGCTCATAACTGACGGGAAATGGACAATGCACTCAAAATGATTTGAATGAAACACTGTTTCAGAATATCTGACTAATTTTGTACCTCAAGCTAGCAGTAGTACTGGGATTTCCTTATATTATCAATGGAATATTTTGAATTTCTCTCATTCTATAGTTTAAACTCCCTATTGTTAGTTGATGATGAAAACTGGCATTTTCGACAAAAAGTTTAGTAATTGGTCGAGCTAAAATGTTATTTATAAATCATAAATATACATCCTCAACTTTCGTTTCGCAAATTTTCCTCAAGTTTTTAATATTTAGCTTGTACAGGAGCAATTCTAACTATAATCTTTTCAACAGGCTTCAAGCTGGATACTTTATCGAACTCGTTTCAAAATTTTTATCATGTCTCCAATGAATTGAGTACCATCCAATTGTGCCCGTTATGGACAGCATTTATATAATATATGGAGACATAACTATACGGTTATACTTTCCTCGTTGTTTCAAAGTCACAAGTATTGAGTCCATTCACTACGTTTTACTGCAAATATTTCCATTCCGTAAAAGCAATCTTTAGAGAAAAATCGACAGACGAGGACAATTTTATAAAGAAAGCTTTGGCGAAAAGTCAGCAGCGTGTGGTGGAAGCCGACTTGCCTTGAATCATAACAAGGAAAAATATGTCTTCCCTTTACTCTGCTAGCCTTTTATAACATTTATGCAGGCATAAGTATTCATTTGATAGATATTTCCTCCAAATCACTGCTTCCCTGCTTTTTTAACCCTTCGTGTGTTGATGGCGATACCCTTTCCTTGCGTACAGAAAAAGAACAAGAAGTCGATAATAAACCTCCTTTTCCGTTTCCTATATAGAGAACGAAAATCCTCAGCGGACATATTACGTATTGAAGTATCTTGACTTTTGACATGAGTAAGAAGGAAGGAATAGTAGTACGTAGCACGAGTGAGATGGAAACAAGAGAAATAGAAGAAAAAGAATCGACAATTCTATGTATACGTAAGGCATTGGGGAGGATATGATGATGGAACAAGATGATGATGTGAATTGTACGCGACAAATTTTCCTTCTTACCAATCCATCCGTCCAAAACCCCTTTCACATTGGGAAAACAAGGAAATCGTGGTACAAAAAGAACCGTTTATGATTTTATATGCATTATGCATAAATATTTCGTGATTCACTCTTTGCACACTCTTCAAGAAAAAAATTTATTACTAGTACTAGTCAAAAAAGTGCGTAAGGTGTCAACGTAGTAAAAAATAGTCATCACATGTGTATACTCCATACATTTGATTATTATTACAAAACCCTACACCCCGACCACTGCTGTATATTTGGAAGAAGGAAGGCAGAGGGGAAAGCACTTGAGGTTCAGAGACCAACTTTTTCTAATTTGCTATTCATAAATTCGAGATGGAGAACCATGCGTGAGTGTGCTCTACTGTGGGAACGAACATAAATCTATGTAATTTCTGTCCCATTGTTCCGAGTCGTCGGCCCATATACTTGCCGTCACGTCTTTTTATGTCTTCTTCACTACTTTTGAGTAAGCTATAAAAGAACTAAAGTTGAAAACGAAAAAATTCATTTCGTCACTGGTTTTTTTCTTTCCAAGAAGTTTTAAGAATGCGAAGAAATTGTTGAGAACGCGGAAGGAAAGTAGAGGAGTCTGGTTTAAATTTAGAAATGGGTAGAACTGTTAAATAAAGTAAAACAAATTAGGTCGGGCATTAACCAGTACCTCAGTATAAGTAAAGTGGTGTGATATATATAACAACATATCGATTGTAAATAGAGGGCAATCCTGTCACTGTGTCAAAGGAAAGCTATGTAAGCTATAATCCAAGGTCAAAATAAATATTGTGGGAGCCATTTAGCACGTAATCCTTCTATTTGATTCCTGAGGACATCCCTTTTTATATTTTCTTTCTCGCCATCTCCCTCCGCGATGCTCTTTTTCCTTCATCATATTAGTTAAGCCTTCCCACTTAGAGCTCAACTGCAATCCGAGGATCCCAATATGTGGGCCATTGTGGTGCAAAATAAGATAAACGACATGACAGTACGAACACAATACTCGTGTAGACTTTACTCTCTACACGTTATTATTACTTTTTCCTCTTTGTACTATTTTCAACAGCAGCGGTTTTTATATGTACATTACATACATCAGCTCGTTCTCACGTCCAGCAGGCAGTTTCATTCTATATTTTAGCAATATTGTTCACGGTCCGCTTGTCACTGACCGACAAAATGACAAGATACAAAAAAGTCACACACTTCTTATGGTTTTGGGTATTACTTATGGGGTAGCACTGCCCTCTCAAAAATACTGGTTGATGCATCACGGTCCATTTAATGCTGAACAATGGAAAGATGAAGTTGAGTCGGCAAGAAAAACACTTTCTCACAGAAAGAAGAGAAAGTCTTTTTTGAAATCCCTTCATCCCTTTTCCGTGTTTTTTCGTCTATTTGCTCTATTTCTCTCTTTAGCAAATATATAAGCCTTTAAAATGCACTGAAGCCCAATCGTATTGAAAGTAAGACAACAGCATGCACTGCAAAAATAAAAGGCTACTGAGTGTGTACAAAACAAACTATAAAATGGCTGAAGAAATAAGAATGGAACGGAACTAATATTGCTGAACGATAGGGAAGGAATGGTTAAACCGCCATGTTATATCCGAAATACTAACCGACTCGGCTAGTGGACCGATGAAATAGAGAAGTCTTGCCAAATCCATCGATGATTCTTTACCCCTTAAAATTTTAGCGAAACAAAATAGGTTGCATTAAACAAAGACATTATACAAAGACATTACATTTTTTAGAACTGCTGTTATTTATAGAAAAGGCAGTATTTTTTATCTGAAACTCTAGATCGTCCACCATCAAGCGGACCGGACGTGATCTTTCAAGATAATAATGTATTGTATTCTGTGTAGATACATGCTTTCGTAGAAAAGGGTCTACAATTTTCTCCGCCTTTGTACTACTAGTATAAGAACTTGCCGTTTTATATGCAAATGGTAATATATAATATACCATTAGTATCTCACTTGAGTTTTTCACTTGACGATTTTCCCATCCCATCTTAAGGTTATATGTTCCCTGTCTGGTATGTCCTATACTTTGAGTTTTATCTCTTTGTCTTGTCTTGGTATCCCTATGTTGTTTTATAAGCTTTGCTGTGGAAATGTACAGCAGTGACCCTTCCCATTAGTCCGATTTTTGCCATTTCTACACTTAACTCCCAACTCAACTTTCGGTCTTTCTGGCAAATAAAACAAAACCCTTTGGCTTTCCTGTCAGAAGACACAATTTGGAGAATTCGCCATCTTCATTGTGGGTCTTTACTAAAGATACAAAGGCAAAAACAAACGAGCGTGTGGAAGTGGTGGAGGCAGCCACGCTGATGGTGGTACATGATAAAGTTTACATTAGTGGCTACATCTGCACAGTGCTTCCACTACCCTAATACTTTTTCTGTTCAATGTTCTCTAATTTTTTAGACAATATTTGGATGTATTCTTCATTCTATCTAATGTGTCTCCATATTTTGTCTTGTAAATCCGTCTTCTGAAAGGAATGAAAAAATAAACATAAGTTCTAACGTACAAAACAACAATCTAATTGTGTAGATGTATTCTAGAGGAGCATTACCATTCCCAATTCCCAGCTATAACGGGTACTACTTTACTTTCCTGGTAAATTCGTATGACGACATTTGGTGAAGTAAAAAATGAAGGGGCGGAGAGAAGTTTTGACACTTACGCTTTAGCTGTTTCATAATGAGAACGGCTAATCCTACTGAACACATAAATTCATTAGTTTATGATATATGATATGGGTGGATACAAAACTTGTAAATAAAGTTTGTTCCTCAAACCCACACACAAAACGGGCATTAAGCACAAATTAAATAACACTTAGGTATATCATGTTGAAGTGAAAGTAGTAAAACGATGATACTGGTGGTAGTACAAATTGAAAAACTCAAAATGAGACCAACTTATAGAAATTCTCAAGTTGCCTCTGTATCAACACTAGCTAGGCAGTAGTAGTAGTAAACGTAGACCGTATTCACTCTTATAGGATACCCAACACTTGTTTGCAGTGCACAGTTACTTGTAATATCAGAGTATTTACAAAAAATATCGTATGTTTTCGTATGTAATTTGAGCATCTTTTTAAAAAAATTTCATTTGAAAGTCCAGCATGATATTTATTTTTAAACAGCTTATGCTAGGTCCGGTAGGATAATTTCGAAAACATTATTATCTCAAGTTGTAAGCTAAAAATACTTGCCCTTTACAGTAAGCCGTTAAAAAATTACATCAACCATTACCGTTGGAATATACTTTTTGTTTCGGCATTGCTGTTTACTTTTCATGGCAAGCTAACGTTGAAATTTAATATGGTTCACAAAGGATACAATACAAAAACCAACATACACGTTTCGTGCGATGATTTCTCATGATGTTATAACTTATCGTCTACATATTGTGCGTTTAATATTCTTGATATGATGTGATACATTACCTTGTCCATAGTTCAAGGATTTTTGACAGATGAAGAAGAATAGGAGCTGCAGAGCGGCTGGCTGTTGCTTTTTTGGTACCTCCGCTTAACTGGTTTTGTTTTAGTCAAAGCATTCAAGGATTTATTTTATGTAAGTAAAACATAAATTTTGGATTTGAACAGGCAGACTACGTTACACAACACTCTCCCTCACATTCCAAAATGCTGTGTTGATTCAAAGAAAGAGCTTGAGCTTACGAAACAACATTTTTGTTTGCACAGCATTGGATAAAAAAGTATTTCAAGCTGGATAGAAAGTTGAGTTCGGGAAAGTAATACTGGCAAACATGCTTCAATTTTTGTTAGTTACCTACAACTATATTATGTACGTTTGTCAAAACACAAAAAGAATATTTTCGTAGTTTTATCTTCAAATGCAAGCGTTCTAATGTATATATACAGAGATGTACAATGAAATACAATAACTGAAATGATAATGACAATGCTGTATGATTTCTCTTGTTTGCTTTCCAAAAAATACTCATCTGTATGTTTTGTATCTTTACTTTAAAAGAGTGTTTGCAGAATATTGTTAAAAAAGTGAGTGTAAATGTGGGCAATGTGGAGCGTGTGTACTTAGGTATTATATTGCACATGACTTTTCCTGAGAAAGGAAAAGAATATTGAATTATTTATTGCCTTTTCACGAATTATTAATGTAGGTACTAGAGTGCCATCATCCTTCCCGAATTCGATGCTGCTCTTTCTTTCACCCGACAAAAGCAGTTTAGAATTGTGGGTGTGTGTGCCTTTTCGTTCACTTCTTGATGATGTGCCACAAACACACGACAATTTTCATAGCATATACATTTACAGTTTGTAATAAGTATTTGTATTTATGTCTGTACGGTATGAGCTGATAGATGCTGAGATCATAAGTCACTAGACATTGTCGGTCGATTGTAGTGACTAGTGAAAGTGAATATGGATTTCAACTTTCCAACCATGATGCTGCTGAAAGCTACCAAAAACATATATACAAGTAGTATGAAAAGTTATTATTTGATTTTAAATTTTATTTGAACTCTTTTTTCAGTGAAAGTGTGCGACAGCTGAGATAGATGTGATGTTGTTAGATTGAAAAATTTCTTTTGCTTTATTTATTGCCTGTCCCGTTGCAAAAATGGGAAACATTTCTGTAAAATTGGATGTTTGAGTTGGGAATGTTGGGATTTGGAAAAACGAAGCTAACTGGAAATACTTAGTATTTCATATAAATATTAAGCTGAATAAGAAAAAAGGGATCGTAAGAGAGCTGTCTCTTTTTTAGAAAGCAATACTTTAACTTTCACCACCTCGCCATAATAATATGTTCCTTCGTTTCTGCCGAAAATCCTAAAGATACGACTACTAAATTAAGTCTACAGTTTTTGTGAACCTGTAGTGTAATGGTTTGGATTGGATCATGCAACTCATGCAAGTTCAAACATAATTTCTCTGGAATTTTGAATAGCATATAAATAACATTGAAATTTTTATGGAGTAACATAAGAACTCATAAATCATTTTAAAGTTGAAAGGTTAAATTTTTTAGTTCAGTCTGTAGAACTTGGTAGGAAGTAAGATAGGTAAATAGCTAAAGTTTAGTATTTCATGGTTCTTATTTTCTTCAGGAAATCAACATTGATGAAGCTTAGTTTCTACGCTGTCTGACATCCTGGATTCACAGAATTAATAATATTATACCAGCCATCAAAAGAACAAAAGCAAGAATGATTTAATATTTCTACGCTTACACTGAGTATTAAATACATAAAACTTCCCTCATGAAAATTTCCATTATCTCAAATGTAGGATCGTATTAATCGTATATAACTATTAAATACCCGACGATCACGGGCCAAGTCGATTAATTTAAAGAGTCCACCGTATTAAATTCTAAAGTTTTTGGCTTGATTGCAGCATAGATTTTTGGAGACAACTAGTGGAAATGCGTAAGATTCACAGATGATGGCTCGGTGCCCCTTAGGTACATATGAGTTCAATGACTCACGGTACCGATTTCACATTTATGACGACCGGAAAAAGCTAATGAATTCGAGACGACATAACACATGGTAGACATCATCAGTTTTGTCCACAGAGAAACTTTTTCTCTTTCAGAGTCTTTTGATGAAAAGGAGAAACAGTAATAACTTTGTTCCAGTTAAAACGAGGAGTCAAGAGACTGCAACTGAGAGATTGATATTATGCGTAAACTAAAGTGAAAAAGACTGAAATGGGTAAAAACAGAAAAAGAAGAAATGTATGTATATTATAAAGTACAGTAAAGAAAGCCAAGTACATATAGTGTGCCCATATATGTACATGAATTCAGCCAATATAGCGTCCAGCAGTAGCAGTTCATAGAGAGGATCAGAGATTCCCAAGAGAACAGGATAGAGGCTTGCCACAATACTTCAGTTTCAACCTGGATCTTCTCATAAGTTGAAGACCTAAAAAGGGAACCGCAGGGACCTCAGCTCAGCATGCCGCAGTCAATTCCACAAACGGTATGAGTCCAGAATTATTTCGAGACTCGAGAATACGTACACAAAAAGGGAAAGAGAAATATAACAGTATGTTCCAAAAAGGACCAACTAAAGAGATACAAAAATAAAAGTTAAGTTTACAGTGTCTATACACATGTACAATTTTAAGGGAAACGGAAGTTTTTGGTTTGCTAGAGCAGAAAGCTGCCACTCTTCAGAATGATGAGATGTGGGTATACCTTGAGTTTATAATGATGATGATGATATACATAATAATATATTGCATGCTGATGAAGAAACTATATAGGCCGTGAAATGAAGATGCAGTACAGTAACTACACAAACTAAAACTGAACCATTTATGTCACACCCAAATACATGCATACACAAATTTGAAAAAGAAAGTGAATGAGACAAAAAGGCGTGTAAAAGGATGAAGAAATGAATACACGAAACAGGCAGTAAGAAATTACTCGTTAAAAGTTGTGGTGAGGGTAGTAGGTACGTAAAGGCACAAGTATAGCCGTAGCAAATAACAACCAAACTCTTATAGCCTGCCTTTAATGAGAGATGCAATTAAATAGTATAGACTTAATCATTTCAGTAAGTCAATGAAACTTTCCGGGGTGTAATTGGAATGGTACGTCTTCATTACGGTCAAGGTATGTTAGAAAATAAAAGCCGAACTAAACTGCTGAAAAGCAAAAGTCTGAGTTATCTGACTTCATGAAACAAAAGATGGTTGCAACAATAGTCTATGTGAAATTGGCATTAATATAAGCATTTCCATGTGGGATAACTGGAATTTAAAAAAACAGTTTTGAGAGGTTCGAATGTTGTATTTCAAACAATTATTTCTGTGCGGAGATAATCATCCATTGACTGATGAAACCAGGCACAAACAAATCAAGAAATGTGGCTGCGGATGGAAGCAGTGGTAATCACAAAAATGCTTTATGCGTTGCATCCCCATGGTTCTTTCCTAAATGGTTTCATCCTCAGATTTTCTTTTTTCTAAATCCTGAGTAGGAAATGAAGCAACTGATTGATTAGGTGGGAGGTTACTAAATAGCTTCAGGGAGTCTTACAAGCTCCCACAGGATTATATCCTTTTGTATATAAATACGCTCTGGCAATGATGCCACAAAAATGAATGCATTTCAATGATAAATCACTCTACTAACAAATAAATTAATTCATGCCTTGAGCAACATGTTACTAAAATTTGAACTCGAAACATTCTTCCTCATGTTACTTACTCATTCCTCTCAACCACGTAAGTTTTAATTTCAAGGAAGCTACCAAACAGTCAAGTTAATTCATTGAATGATGCTGAGCAATGAATGGATGCTTTAATTTTCATCATATGCAGGGAGAACGGTTGTCAACTATGAGCCACTTAAAGACGCCACGTTCAAGACATATGTAGGATCTCCATATTACGGTAGCATGGAAGACATTCTAAACAGTCCTGAATTCAAAAATCGTGACATCGCTCATGATCCTGACGTTTGGGGTGATGCACTTGCAGTCTATGAACGACTGATAAAGAACCGAGGTAGACAAGTTGACCCGAATGGTTATCCAATTGGCTTTTATCCTCCTGGCATGTTCTCCCCATTTGCGAATCCAATTTTGGATAACAAAGACATACCCGTAATGCCAATCGAAGTAAAATCGCCTCCAAAACTAGACTTTGTAACGGATCAAGTTGGAATGAACATTCCTGATGAAGTTATGACAGTGAACGAGAGATTTTTTCAAAACTCAATTATGACACAGGCAATGTTATATAGAAGATGTGGTGGACCACATCCACGTGGGAAAGTCTGTTATGGAGTTCCATATGGTTGCATTGAGGACAGAATGTGCAGGCTAATAGTTACCTTTGGCTTTGATGCTGCTGCACCAAAATATGTAAATAATAAAATTTCTCATTTTGCTTGACATGATTCAAGGTTGCGTACTTTGACAGGAAGCATACCGGTGGTATGATGGTGACTAGTGGGTGGCCTATATTTTGTGTTGGGTTTAGTATTATTTATGAGAAATCCTTGATTGCTTTGTTCTCCCAATAGGTAACTGTTCATCTTGCTGGAGAAACATCCATAAATGGATTTGTAGCCATGGCCTTTTCTCACGATCGGTTTGTTGTAAGCCATCCCATTATACAACAAAGCAATTAATTTCTCCAGAATTTACTCTAGATATTCAAGGCTATCAAATAACCTTTGTTTCATTATAGGGCCAGGATTTTGTTGTGTACTGTATTAACGCAGCCAGAATTCCAGATCCCAAAATAGCTCTGTTCTTTTCATACACAGATAATGACTATCAATCTTTTATGCAGGTATTATGATATTCAAAGAAATACGTATAATATTTGCACGCGTCTCTTATCAGAAGAAGTATAAAAATATGCGAGTCTTCTCGCGCAGAAGGACAGATTCTTCTACCAAGCCAATGTTTGTCCTAATTTCGGATATGAAAAGTCAGGAATGATGGCCTGTTCCTTTAATTTATCAACAACTTTGTATCTGGATGATGGTTCATTTATTGACATAACGGAGGATCCATTTTATCTCATGTTGGCCTTCGGGCACTATGTTGATACTCTTCCTATTAATCATACAGATTACGGTATAAATTGAGAATGAAAGTAGTTCATCATTTCAATGACAGTTCTATGCCACAAAATCTATTCAAGTCCTTGTGTTGAATCATCAGCATTCGCATTTGCTAATTCAAGGTTCTCTGAAGTACAAACATCTTTATCAGTTCAGCAGTGAACCGTTGATTCTCAATGAAGCGTTGCGTATTCCAGAAAATGTGAGTTTGGTTGAATAACACTAAGAGCCTTTTTTAATCATGAGACTTTCTGAACTTTCACTTTTATAGCAATTTTTATTACCGAATTGAGTCAAGGTTTATCCCGGAAGTCGAAGTTTGATTCTCTTGCACGTGCTCCCATCAGTTATCGTATTTGTTCATTTGATTCCATTTGGAATGATCATTGCAAAGTTTGGACGGGAAGCGTTCAGTTACCCTATTGCCTTTGGCTCTCACAATATGCCAATGTGGATATTTGTATGTCGTTCGTATGTGTACTGATGATAGAAAAACACTACTAGAAATTATGACTTTTACTTACCTTGCAAAAAAAACTGGTTGAAATCCAATAGGGAAACGAGTCTAGTAGCATGATTCTTTTTTATGTCAGATTCACATTCTCACGTCTGCACTAAGCATTCTGCTGCTCATCATATCCACACTTTCCATATTGGTTGAACTGGACTTCAAATGGAGGAGCGTGGGCACGTTACCAGTGATGCACTCCATATCCGGTATAATATCCTTGACATTGCTCGTAGTGGAAATTGTCACAGGTGTGCTGCTAGTATGTCAACGTCGACAAGTTGATGATGATGGCAATAGAAAACTAAGAAACTTTGCCATTCGGCTCCATTGGCTTATTGGAAATCTGAGTTATATTTTTGGAAGTAAGTTTATGGGCAATAACAAATCTCCATGAAGCCGTTATCATCATCGCCAACTGTCATTTAATTTTCTCCTCATCCGACCTAGTATTTTGTGTCTTTATCGCCGGTTCAATGACAAGATCCCAAGCTCCATGTTTCGTGGAATATTTTGGCTACCTCCAAATGTTGATTCATATTTGCACGCATGTAGTCATGTCGGTGAGTATTCCTTAACTGAAGCCATTTCAATTTATAAATGTATGTACAGTACACACTTACGAAACCACATTTAAAGCTTGCAACCATTATATCCATTGTAGTTTCAAACAAATCGCCTTGTAAAAGATATCGACAACAAATTCATGTGCCAACGTGCAATTCTGGGACCAATGATTGGATGGAAAAAGAGTGACAAACTAAGCTGGCTTACATCTCCTCAACCATTTTATGCATTGGTTAGTTACACAACTTTAAAACATTAACTTGTTGTGATTCCAAATTAACAAACTGCCCATTCTCCTTACAACCAGGATTTATGGAAACCGAGACGAACTGTCATAATATTTTACTGTATCACAAGTTTCCTCTGTGCCTTCACAATCTACGTGCTCATGCTTTTACCAATCGTGCTCTGCCGACGATGATGAATCAATAAATCATAAATTCATGTAGCAAACCAAAATTACATACAATTGACTATGTATTTTCAACCGGCCATCGTCGCTTTCAAGATTTTATTACAATTTTACTAATTCAATCAAACATATTTATACAGTTTTATTCAGTCTGCACAAAATTGATCGCAAGTTGATGCAAAACAAACACTTTTTTCTCTCACTGAGGTTGCATAAAGAAAACGTCAGCGCAGAAGCAAAAATGAAAAAAGTATTTTTTATGTTTTCAGTAACGCCGACGCTGCGCTTTCTTCTTGAGTGAGTGATTTCTTTGTTGTGATGAACAAGTGAGCAGTCCCCTTTTCCTTTGTGAAAAAATCGTTCCTTCTGAAAATCGAGGGAAGACGGCTTTTACTTGTACAGTTGTACACACTATTTGCTTTTTCTGTTCTGTATTGTATTGACAGCAAAAACTCAACGTTTTTGTGAACTTAATGTAGATCTTTCATCTTTTTGTGATAACGAGTGGTCAAAAACGAATTAAATATGATTATTGAATAGTTTTAATAGTGCTAATAGTAGTTGTTGGAATTTGATATCGTTGTATGATATAAAATTCCGATTTTAACCAACTGTTTGAACTAATTTCTCCAGCAAAAAACGGTTAACAGGTTAGTGCAGTTTGGATGTGAAGTATTTAGGAAATTTTAATGAATGGCATGAAGGATTGGTTTTATATTTTTAATCTAAGTTGAGTCTTACTTTAATTATCATTTTATCAGTTTCGGGAGGTTGTCAGTGAGTTGGACACCATCGCCTTTAATCGCAATGCCGTCACGTCAGTCAACAGCCAAGAGGACGGGCTCTTCAGTTGCTCGAAGTAGTAAAAAGCGAGAACCAACACCGAGAACTAGCAATGACGAATCTGATGAAGGTTCAAGATGCTCTGTATTGGATGATGACTCTGATGAGGATGCGCCAACCCCACCAGTTCCAAAAAGATCTACGGATAAATCAAAAACTGTTCGAAGCGTAAGCCATGGAATGCCACCTCCCAAGCGAGCTAAAACGACTGAAAATCGAAGTTTGAATGTATTAAATTCTCCCGTGCGAAGTGAAAGTAGTACTCGAAGTCGTATCCCACAAACTGCCACTGTGAAAGAAAGTTGTAGCAGAAAAGAAATTTTAAATCCTCAACGTAGTGACACTCCTGCGAAACATTCTGTGAAAATATCAACATCGAATAATGGAAACTGTAGCCCTGAAATTCTTAGTGAATCATTATTCGGCGACGATTTGGCTGGAGAAGATGTCAAGAATGAGGAAAGAAATGGTGATAATGACGCTTCTGCGCTGTCGCTGCATGACGGAGTAGAAAACTATGACAGAAATGATGAGCAGTGGAGTAAATTTGTGGATGCTGTGACACAATGTTCTGACACGGTAGATTATACACTTCAAACACCCTAGCCAAAAATCTGTAGCTAATCATTTTATGTTCCAGATTTTTAAATAGAATAATTATTCTTTCCTTTCCATTTACTCTAAAATAATGCAAGATTCTGAACAATCGTGATTATTTTTTCAAGGCTCATGTTTACCTTGCTACCATTCTAACAAATGCTGGGACGAACTGTACTGCACTTCTTGGAAAGTTTATCTACAGGTGTATTTCCCAAGAAGTCACTGACGACAACGTAGTCAACCGACTAAATGAGAAATGCGCATTTATCGTATACATTCAAACGAACTAAAGTCATATGATAATTGGTGAAAACCCAAACCACGTGTAGTTATTATAAAGTTCTATTTTATGATTGATTTCAGATAATTCGGTCCATCCTTCATTTAACCAATCATGCAGATAATGCGTCAAGTGGAATGGTTGTAGATATTGTTAGCATGATGTTTACTGAATTGAGACATTTCTCTACCGGTGTGCTATACGGAGTAGTAAATAACTGCCTTGAATACATGAAAGAGGAAAGAGATGGATCACTCCCAATGAGGTGAAATGACAAATCATTACTTCTCGCGCGTCTCCAATTGCAATACGATTTAAATGAGTTGTTAAAAATATTATCATTTATAATCGTACCGTAAAATCTTTTTTACTCACTCTATTTCAGATGGATTGAAGTTTTCGGAAAAATTGTCTCTGTAATGATGGGAAGAGGAGATATTAAACACGAAACAGACATCTTGGACGGAAAAAGTTATAGGCAGTACATAATCAATGCGATTTGCAGGGTGAAATGGACAACGGAAAATACCGCATCATTGATTGCTGTATTAAGGTAAATAAAAAGTAAATGAAATTGAGTAGGAATTAATTGCATAAGTATGTTTTTAAAAATAAGTTTTCTTATATGCATTTACAGAGAAATTCCCGGACTCGAAGACAGCGATTTGAACATGATTTTTGATAAAATTCGTACTTGTGTAAATGATATCAAGTCGTCTGCTTTTCCACCTATTGTCCATCAGTTAATCTTACTTGCAGGAAGCAGATGCCCATCGGCATTGCTTTCAATTTGTTCCGATTACTTCAAACCCGTGAATTTTTCAGAAACGACTTTGCAAGTTAGACAAAAGAGAAATGCTTTAGGGACAGTAGTGTTTCACTTTGTAGAAGCAGCTCGACACTGTGACACTGTGGTCAAAGCTGTGTTGAAAGTGATTAAAGCTTCTTTGTTTGACTTTGGTCATGTAATGAGCCCTTTCATGCTCTGTGTCGCTTTGGGATTGACGACATTTGGTCATGCCAAAGCAGCGGTAAGCTAGTTGAAGTTAGAATTTGTATAACCTGTCATTGCAAGGTTAAATAATAATGATAACGTTGTTGATTTCTTTTAATAGATTATAGATCCTTTGAAAAACTCAATTATGAAGTCATTTCATTCCATGCATTTGAGTGGGAAAAGTTACTGGTACAATCAAACCATCGGAGATTCCGAAGATAAAATTACGGAATGTTTTAAAGCTGTGCTGGAAACAAAGTATTTACATATTTTATGTACATTACATTAGATAAGGGTTCATTATATTGTAATTAATTTGTTGGAATTAAGTAGCGTAAAAATCTTAATATCATAAAAAAATTTCAGATCATCAGAACTTGAGTATATGGTGGAAGGTCTGCGGGAGCTAGCTATTGGATTACTTAACGCCGATACGTCCCAGAACAAGTACCCAAATACTTTGGAAAAATGTAGAACGTTGGGAGCGTACCTGATCAGGTCGATCGTTAAAAGCTGTGCTGAGGAGCTACCTGCAATGATGAAGCATTTGTTGAAAGTTTCATCACGATCCAGTTTTCACACAGGTATTTTTATGCAAGCAAGCGTTTATGTCATTTATGATTGTGTTGAGTAATATTTTATTTATTTATCAGAGTGCTTAGCCGGGTGCTTGGAAATGAGAACCCGTCAAATTATTCAACCGTCTATTATTGGCAGAACTTGTGAAATAATACGTCATCTTCCTATGATGGATTCGGACTCAGCATCCTTGATCGTGAAAGCGTTGTCAAATGCTTTCCATTTAAACTATATGCTGCTAGACCAGCTCATGCTCAATTTACGCAAGACGATTTGGAAGTTAGTTTCAATTGATTTTTACTATGACTGTTTTTGTAAAATTGGGTTTGCTTATTAGCCTGTACTATAAATTTGTTTTTATGTAAACAGATCTGTGGAAGCACGTAGGACGGCTGCGAGAATTATGATAATTTTGCTATCAAACTCTAAGGTTGTTGGGGATATTCCATTTAGTCAATACAGCGAAAGTCAACGTATGCAAGACTCACAAGGCCAAGTGTTAAGTTTGGGTCAAATTCCTGACCAGCAGCCTTTGTGCATGGAAATACTAACTCTTACGAAACGTTGCTTTAATCAACAATGCGAAATCAGAAAGGAATTATATTTAGGTATTGCTAAATAAAAACAAAGTATGCTATGAATGTTACACCATAGGATATTACGTTCATTTTTTAAAAATTTTCTTTACTAGGATTTTACACAGTTGTCAGACGAAATCCAGCGCTTTGTGAACTAATATGTAGTCAACTGTACAATCACGCTAACCAGTATTTGTCTGAAGAAAGCTCTGACGATAAAAAAGTTCTGCTAAACAAGGTTGTGGAGCTGTCAGTGGAAGGGAGTATTAATCCGGCTCACATTAAGGTGCATAATTAATACATAATAATTGTTAGTAGCACAAACTCAAATCAGTTTTTAATTAAACCTGAACAAACTCTACCTTACCTGTCTTTGTATTTCAAATATTTGTCTGCAGGAGGAACTAGGCTTTCTGGTTCAGTGCCTTTGTTTCGTTGTCTGCAAAAGTCATCACGCTTTCAGAACAATTGAAGATGGTCCTCCTGCAGCTGTAGATCAACTAGAGTTGTTGATCAAGCGTTGGAAGGGATGTTTGCTTCAAGAAACTCCTGAATCTATTGCGTTGGTAGGTTGCAAACGCCTAGCATTTTTGGTTATCCCCGTGTGTTTTAGTTGGAATTAAGTTGATGAATATATTTTTAGGCTGCTGCACATGTTATGGGAGAGGCAGGTGGTTCCAGACCACTAGATAATGTTCGGTACATTGAAACCATATTTGTTATTCAACTCATGCAAGCAATAGAAGCGGTGATTGAGTTTCTGTTCTATCAAAACAAGAAGAAAAATGAAAAAGCAGTTAAAAAGCTTTTTGATAAGTTTCAATCATTGGAACTATTGTTAAAGGTATAGTGATCAACAATGTTGAATGTATTTACGTTAGCTATTACTACTCTATTGATGGAACAAATGGATTTAAGTAATTTTACTCGATGCTAGAGGGAGAAGGAAAAAACTGCCAGCAAAAAAGGTAAAGGGGACAAGACAAAAGGAAAGGCTAATAAAAATGACAAGACTAATAAAGATAACAGCAATGATGACGCCATCAGTGTAATGGACAGTGCTTCGGATACAACGGGTGGTAATCCAGCAGTTAAACTAAGAAAATTGGAAGCACCTAAGAAGTTGACCTATGGGCACATAATGAACTTGGAAAGTGTACTATCTATGCTACAAAAACTATATGCGTAAGTATAAGTTTTCTTTGTGTATATAAACCTACAACCTTCCTTCTATATCAGTTTTCCATGTTGGGGTTTCTTTTTTAAAGGTCGGAACAAGACAAAGGCGCATTGACTCAAGTTTACAAAGAAAATAAGGATTTCGAGAATTTTCTGCTGTCCATTGTTAAGGAAAAATTTAAGAGCTTTAAAAATAAGGAACCATTAAATGAGCGCAGTCGACGTCAAGATAAAGTTGTACGTGTATTTGCTGAGATAGCGAGGTATTGATATTAGATTAATTTGCGACAATGCTCATTTATTGTAGATATAAAGTTGCTTATTGTTGCATTTTGTATTTATCAGCTCAATTGAATGGACATATAGTCTAATCCTAATTTATCCAACATTCTATACTGACACACTAGACTTAGAGAGACAGCACCGCCCTGTTACCGTTTAAATCATGAGCAACGATTCGAATATTGTCACACTAATATTCACATCATTTTATGTAGCTCTACCGTTGAATTCTGCCACCTGATCAAGTCATTAGTAAATAAGATACTCTATATTAACGTTGTTGCTCATAGGCTTAGTAATTTGGGTACAAAATTATTATATTAAATAGGCGATGAGACCAGCAACGATGCCTTATATTGATAGTATTTCCAAATTCTTCAAACCTTGAAAAACTGCACCTAGAGGATTAGATCTGACTCTGAGAAGAGAAAATAGGCAGTAATCAGTTATTTGAAGATTCTACATCATTGCAACCAAGTTTCCAGACTCCCAAAGTCAGTTCTCCAATTCAATCACAGTATGTTTAATCTTATCGTCTTTTCTAATGTCAAAACTATTAATTCTGAAAGGTTCACGGTTTCATTAATAATTCTTAATATTTTTTACAGCGTTTTCAAGTTTGAACTGATTATGGTTACATTATCTGCTCATCGAAAGTACTTAAGCGATATTGCTCTGCTGAATCCGTTGATCTGTTGTTACCTTTTATATGAGGAAAGTAGCTTTTGGAACACCAGTCAAATCACATGATATATTGTCTGTAGCTAGAGCTGTTCGTGCTCAAATGGGAGACATTGAGGAGGTATATTTACAGTTTAACTCGAAGCGCCTAAAAGGCTACTTTTAAATTCGAATTGAAGATAATTATATGTATTTATTATGTAACGTTATCATTCATTCACCGTTGTTATAGCCTTCAAATACGGTTGTGACGCCTCCAAAAACAAAATGTATTGATGAGGAATATCTGAAACAAAGTTTTTGGCCATTGCTCATACACATAGAAACTTTACTAAACCCATTTATACAACTGCAATTCTCGATGAACCTGAAGTCTCCTCACGACGAATGAATCTGATTACATTACAGTCATGATCTAATGGAACCAATCTTGGTTTACCAAACTTCAAAAATTTATTTTAATCATTGAATCAAAGCTCGCGAATCGAGATAAATGCTTCAGATATTTAATCAAGTACTAACTGTTGCCTCTGAACTGGCCATTTCTGCTTTCCCTGCTCAATTGTGTTCAACCACTGTATTGAAAGTGGTTCCGATGATCTTTATGGTCATGTCTGGATTTGTGGAGTATTTCATGGAATTGTCGAAAACCAAAGCCGACTTTTCGATTAAAGGGTATGTTTCTTTCAGGCTAGTCAACGTAAGCTAGCTTAAGCATTGCAAGAATGACTAGTAATGAATTTTTATCCGTAGATTTTCTGTACCCGTTTCCCGTATTGGAAAAGAGTTTAAAGTTATTGTTGAAGGAATGATCCAACACATTGAGGTAAGCAGAAGGAACCTACACTTTATAGCCATTCTGTTTTACCGTGTATCCTTTTAATAATGTATTATTTTTGTTAATACTGCTTTCATTTTTAATTCATTAGCAAGTTCAGCGTACGTATGCAGAAGAAGAGACAAAAAAGAACAAGTCCAAAAAAGTTCCGAATGCTGTCAAAGCCCAATTGATGAAAGACAAGAAATTAATTCCAAACATGGTTTATAGTATTGAAAAATACGATCAGCAAATTATTAGTTTATCGAACAAAAAGAAAGACGTACGTTTAGATTGGAACCATTTTAATATTCCATTTTTAATTTCAGTTTATCAATAATTTGATTAATTTACGACGTTTGTCTTCTTTGTTGTTTTTAGCAAAGAGGCACTAGATTGCTGGTTGGAATGAAGTTGAGCACTGCACGTGATTTTAAGATTGACGCTGGGAAACTAACTGAAGCCTTGAGTGACAGGCGGGTGGTCCAAGAAATGACCACTGTCCCGGATGAGGAAACAAGAATGAAACCAGACGACGTAAAACGAAAATTTTCGAATTACTTTTCATTTTCAGTCACCAAATTACACCTTAACTAATGATTAGCCCATTAAAATGCAGGTTCCCGTTCCAGCTCCTGGTTCTAGACTCCGAAAAGGACGAAAAAGGAAACCAGCCAGTAAAGACGAGAGTCATGAGGAAGAGGAAGACTAGGCTCAACCTACATTTCTATCCGCATCCCTTCCTATGTCATCTCTATTATTATATATACTCTTGCGTTTTATTTACAGTGTGCCTTATTAGTCAAATAGTTTTAAGCATTTTATTCTCAAAAGTCATCCCTGTTTAAGTTGATCTTGCTATTTTAAAATGAAAATCGCCATTGAATTCCTTTCAATTCCAGTCCAGTAACTAGAAAAATATTTGTAACTTTTGCAAGCGTAGGTATTTGCATATGTGAGATAAAGATAAGATAAAGATACTAGACCTTATTTGATGTTTCATCGTAGTCCTAGTCCTACTTATACTTATCTCTTGAGTTTGGCGTTTATAAAATTGATTGTAATAAAATATCACAGCCTATGATTTTAATTTTCTAGTCTTACTTAAAAACGAATATTCTTATCTTGCAAGAATGCACTCCAGTTCCTGTACCACCCTGTCACTTGTGAGTCTCCTTTTCTTATCCTCTAAACACTTTTGACTTAACTGATATAATGAATTAACTTCATCATTGTCTACTGTCCCTGCTTTACAATCGATTAACGGCAATATATCGTCGTCTTCCACGGTGTCTTCTATGAAAGTTATTATGTCGTTACCTTCACGCTCCTCATCGTAGGGTGCCAGTCCCGTTAGGAGTTCAAGTATAATCTAAAATCAGTAGTAAATGATATGTCTACACAAGGCATGATACTAACAAGTAGCATAATATCATTTTATACTGACCACTCCAAAACTAAACACATCCATTTTCGGTGAAATATCCCCACGAAACGCTTCGGGAGCCATGTATGCAGAAGTACCAATAATTGTTGAAGTTTGTGCAGACGTCATGTTTTGTGAGGATAACGACTTTGCCAACCCAAAATCTCCAAGCTGTGAAATAAGTTTCAAGCACATCGTCATCAACCTTCTGAGCTAATTGTCATTGTCAGAAATGTATTTAAACGCCAATTTCTGTTAAAATAAAGAAAACTTACTTTAGGAACTAGTTGGTTATCAAGTAGAACGTTGGCAGACTTGATATCTCGGTGAATTAGAGGCTTTTCCTTTCCACAATGTAAAAAACGTATACCTTTCGCGATACCAAAAGTGATTGACTTTCTGTAGTTCCACTTTATAGGTGACACATTATCCTCCTACAAAAATATTAAGTTTATATCATTACTTTTATTTCTGGTAATACTAGAAATTTCTTACTAGTACATCGCCAACTAACTATACCTCACATGCAATTGCTTTAAGCAACGATCCTTTCGACATGAACTCATAAACCAGACAGAATCTTGGGGCTGAGGAACAAAATCCAATGAGTGGAACAAGGTTTTCATGTCTATAACTGGATGAGCAACAACAACAACGTTGCTTTACAAGTATTAGAAATAAATAAAAAAAACTATCTGCTTTAGCTAGGAAAAGCTTACCTCGACAAAGCTCTTATCTCCGTTAAGAACTGATCCTCAACCATAGACGACGATGGATGAAGTGCCTTCACTGCCAGCGCCAACCCACCATTAGTAGCTAAATCTAATTTATATACTTCTCCAAAAGCACCACTTCCAATTTTAAACGCCTCATCAAAGTTCCTTGTTGCCGTTTCGATTGCAGCCGCATTAAAATTTATCAAATTTCCAGACTCTGGATCTTGATTATTAAGCAGTTCCAAAAGCTCCCTGACATTGCTATTCATCTCATCAGTTTCCAAAATCGTACTTGCCGTCGGAATATTCCCTATTTCCTCCGTGAGTGTTGGAATCCTCGCCGCCGGTCCTGCAGTTGGTCTCACGGGTGCATCAACATTTAAGACTTCAGTGGCAACAAAATCAGCAGCCCGATACAACTGGCATTTTGTCAACAACTTAAAAAGAATATCCGCCGTTGGTCGAACTTTACCCGACGTTGACCACTCATCAATTAAAATTTCTCCGCAAGACTTTCCACTAAATTTCCCGTGTCTTTCGATCAACATCATGTGCTCCGTGGTGTATTTTGGGAGTTCGGGATCCCTCTCTGAAGGGATGGATGCCATCAGCACCCTCCAAGATTCTTGAATGTCCACCAGCTAACAACAAACAATACAATTAAGTCCGTACTAATTACGAAAAGCCAAGTGTAACTCTTTAAATCAAAAACTTTTATTTACCTGGCCAATTCTGACTTTTATGCTGTGTGGCAGTTTACGAAGTTCGATTCCGCTATAAGATATTCCAGCCATGAGTAGCTATACTTTCAAAGTTAATTAATAGGTAATTAATTTATCAACAATCATCACGACTGTTGACTGCAAGCAATCAATGCACTTTTGGCGTTATAAAAACACCTGTTTTAACATCTGTTCTGCCGCATCCTTTTACACTTGGAGCACTCAAGCTGCCCCGTCGGAGAGTGGAAAGAGAGCGAAGAAGAATGCGGTTAAACATTACGTTGGCTGCATCTGCTTGATCTGCTGTTGGGATTTGTGAGGATGAACACAAACATTCTAGTTTGGAAAATAATGTGTCAACAATAACTTTAGTTGAGTTTGGAGAGAAAATTTATCTTGTTGAGTTTGGAGTGACACCTGCTAATTAATAGCTGATCCGGTGAAGACCAAGGCAAGTGACAAGATTGTTTGGTTGGGATATTTAGTGGAGGAATATTATAAAGAAAATGGGATCCGCACTAGAAAGCTACGTAAACAGTAAGTCAATGTCAATAAAATACTTTGCAACGTAAGAAGGCTTAATTTGATTAAAATGTTTTGATTTCTTCTGTACTTTTAGGAGTGGTCTCAATTATCACTTCCGACGGCCGTAACTTTGTGGTAAGACAGCAAATCTTTGTGAATCGGATTCCTTGTTTAGATTTCGATTGAGTTACTACATAATGTGTTTTTAATCAACAGGGCACAATGAAGGGATTTGATCAAACAATTAATATAATTCTTGATGATAGCCACGAACGGGTGTACAGTGTGTCGTCAGGTGTGGAGCAAGTAACACTGGGACTTCATATCATCAGAGGAGATAATATGTAAGAAAATATGATTGCTTTAATTATTGTTGAATGAAGTGAAATTAGTTTTGATTCACATTGTTGCAGCCAAGTAAAATTTATTCTTGTTTCTTTGTTTCAGTGCCGTTATCGGTGAACTAGATGAAGATGTGGATGCCAGATTAGATATGTCGGCGTTAAAAGCGGAACAGTTAAATGCTATAGTTCATTGATTATTGTTAACTCTGATAGGTAATACTCGTTATCGTTATTTTTGATATAATAATCTTCGCTCCCACTTTGCAAACTGTCACATCCTTCAAACTGTAGCAAAGTTTTTCGTTTAATTATTAATATCATTTATCATGGTTGGTTTAATTGGTGGGCGTTATTTGTTAATTGTAATTCTAATTGGAGATTGAAAGATCTTTATGCTGTGAAAAAGATTAAATGACCACTTACCGTAAGGTACTTTTGTGTGTAAATGGGTTTTTCCTTTCATGAGGCTGCTGATACCAAGTGTTTAATCCATAAATCAATTTAGCTTACGAATCTAAACAGTTCATACGTACGATGCGATGCCAAGGTTTGGTCGCGAGATGGTCAATAAATTAAAGTAGCTCTCTAATTGATTCGTAGGCGTAGGTAAAAATCATAAGTTTTTTTTAGAAAATGCCGTTTATTCTTTTTAAAATGAATTTTTTCACAATCAAACACGTACAGGAGTAAGTTGGTACATGATTACATTTATTTTAGTCTAACATTCTTGAAAATTTCGAGTTTTCAATCCACACGACGTCTGAAGTAGGTAAAAATAAATTCTCAGCCTTTACATCATCTTGCGTTTAAAATTTAAAGATTTATGTTATAATTGATCATGATTATTTTCTTCCGTTTAACTAATTTTAAATAGTACAATTCAAGACGTTTAAAAATTCGTTCGTCAAAATACCTTTGTTATGCACGATGTTAATATTTACACTTAATCAGTATGAAATTTTACTACAATATCTACATACTGTACACAGAAATGCAACATCCATACAAACTTTAAATGCATTACAGTAAGAGTAAGCAATCGTATTAGGATATAATGTTAATTAGATAGATTAGAGTAGGAAATGTAGGAATCCGTAGTCCTTCCTCAACATATATTCAAATATGCATTGTGAGGATGAGTGTGTACATGTACATACATATAATCTAGTAGATTTTGGTAGTAAATTTTTATTATAAAGTTTTCGTTTAGTCCAACTTGTCAGATGAATTTCACATAATTTATTTATGTTTTTACGCTATTCTTAGTGACACCATTAGGTAATGAAATGTTTAGCCTGTACAGTGTAGCTCCGTAGTTTTAGTTTACATCCAAATACGAGATCCTATTTTTAACAAAATAATTTATCTAAAGTTCTGAAGCTGGATCAATTTGTTTGACGGTATATCATTCTGAAAGGATGTAGATAAATGTCTGCATTGCATACTATAAACTTTCATTTTCAAGTTTCATACTGACTTTCACTTCTTTTCCTTCCTCTTTTCTATCATATGCCAGTCCACAATAAAATCGCAAAGCATTACGATCAACCACAAGAATTATCCAGTTAACCGAGCATAAACTTTCACGGTAAAGGAATTCTCCATATACGCACATTCCTCACACACGTACCATAACATTTGTGTACAGTAATATACCTAGCTAAAGTTGTTTAAAGAAAATCTTATTTGCAGCCTTCAAAAGTAACTGAATGTGTTCTACGATGATGTGTCTATGTTTTCTTAAAGCGAATAGGACACCTTACTTCGATCTTCTTATTTTAACGCTATGCAAAACCTATACTCTTCAAGCTTAATTCAAACGCAAAACTCTGTTTTTTACCATAAATTCAACATTGGAACGAACCATAACCGTACCAATCTATAGTCACTACCAAACTCTATACAAACAAAGCTGATAGCATCATACTATAATCGAATTCTGTCT
Organism: Orchesella cincta; assembly: GCA_001718145.1. NCBI lineage: Eukaryota > Metazoa > Arthropoda > Collembola > Entomobryomorpha > Orchesellidae > Orchesella > Orchesella cincta. The sequence goes on from LJIJ01001169.1 coordinate 47,517, forward strand.
GTCTGTGGAAGGTACAAAATCGCGTGACAATTACCAATACCAGCGGACACTTATTTATGACATAATGACATCCACGTATACTATGGTTTAGTCAGTCCAAAGATTAGACGACACGCATCCAACTGGGACTTCAATGTGATTCAAGACTTCGTTTTCACATTATGGAATGCTTTAAACTGCCTACATAACCACTAACACACTTTCTCTTTCATTCATCAATTGAAGCTTTCTTGTGTTCAGAAAAAGTTATAATTCAATTGAAATGGAACCATCAGGTCAGTGTAGTATATATAGAGAAAGTGAACGCCATGCTATACAACAGTTTGTAGATAACACATAAAAATAATATACTTTAGTATCAGTCGGTATTTGTGATGAACTTCTTTCTCCTTTGTTGATTTACTTTTTTATTCGGGAAACCGCAAAGGCAGCTTGTCTCGACTCGACAGAAAATTGCTGGTTCAAAAAGTGAAGAAGTCTTTGCGATACTTATATATACATAAAAACTCCTTTTTGAAGAAGGATAAAGTTTACGTATTAGAAAAATAAGATCGACACATAGTGTACCTATGCGCTTGTAGCTCTAGTGGGTCTGAAGTTCAATCAAGATAGTGTGTCTAACTTTCTTTTCCTTTCACTTCTTTTCGACTCACTCAATAATGGTGTAACAGGAAAATTCTTTGAGTGTTGAAGCATCAAATAAAAAGTTACAAGTACATCAAGTACATTACTCTTTATGTACACAGGAATGGCAATACTATATACCAAAAGAGAAAGCTGCTTTCACTATATATCCAAAAACCAATTTAATAAGTGTATTGCATAATATACTTACAGTCATGTCTGTCTGCCTACTTTTGCTCTGGTCTGGTATGAATGAATTCTCAGAAAAATGCTAACTTGCTACTTCTTATAATACACCTCCTCCTTCAAGATTGTTTTTTTAAGTTGGGAAGTACAAAGTAGTATTATTGTGAAAATGCTGACGTGGGGCAGTTTACGGAAAGGAATCTTCTTGCGTTGACGTGTTTACAAACAAAACTGTTACAAAAACCCGAATACCTACATTTTTCTCACTTTTGAGTATATCAGAGAAAGGTATGCTTGTAGTGTGTCTTGTCTTGGGTCTTTGCCTATTTACATTGCATTGAGTTTTGTGTTGGCTGCACCTAGTATACTTTCTATAACCGATGTATTATAGTAATATTTACTTTTGACTTTGGTTTAGCAAAACTATAATGGTGGTGACGGAGATAGCACGTTTGATTCTGTTACAAAGTGAATTTTCACTCTCCAACTCAATTCAAGAGCTACTTTTTGCAAGTTAAAAAGTTTATTGGCAAGATTTCCATCATACCATCCACTTTTGCATTCTTTCAATATTGGCATACTTAAGCATATTATTTTATTTTGTGATGATATCAAATTGAGTAACTTTTGTTGTACCTAATTTAGCTATGATCTTAAAATATACTTTCGTTTAGTATTTATTATTACACTCATGTAATGTACAACAACATTTTATATGACATAATAATATACATTTAAGTTATTTATACTGATATCAATATGAAAGTGAAAGTTTCAAAACTGTGCCATTGTGCTTTTTTGCGTAGACAATCTTTTATATTAAAAAGTGCGTCCCAGTTGTGTGCTTACTACTCTGATGTTTGCAAAAATGCACATAAAACTTATCATTATTTAGCTACTGATACATATATTAATGGTAAACTACAATCCATAAAGAGTGTGTATGTATTTACATTAAGTATTTACAAATTCTTTTTTACGTTCGTCCAAAAATATTTTGAAGAATGCTATATAGACCCCCTGGTATGAAATACTTGGAGAAGGAACGGAATCAGAAGCGACAAGCGACAAAGAATTTCTGTCACTTGATGGGAAAAAGGGGTAAATGAAGCGTTTCATCGAACGATGAAAGAAATGGACTATATAATCGTTACAGGGATAAATAATATCAAAGAGGAAGAAAACGAAACCCTTCCACATCCTTCTCTTCTCCTCCACTTTACTAAAGGAATAGCAGGGAAGATCGGAATTCTTGTGATGAGTACAATACTTACTAAAGTGGGCTTCTAGGAAATATGAGCAGGTGTGAAATGGTCCGAAAACCTAAACGGTTTGATGGGTGAAAAGGGAATAATGGTTGCCTTTGGCTCCCTAACAAAAGAAGTAATGGTGGTGGTACAAGTAATATGGACATTCCTCTTGCAAGTATTCACATTGCGACTACTACTTATACAGCTACTCAGAAATCTGGAGAATTCAGACAAGAATAGAGTCCATAAAGATTGTGCACTCGAGAGGAAAACGGGTAAACTTTTGTTCAATGACGATGTTGATGACGATGGAACTTGCTGTTGTAGTGGTCTGCTTGTGATGACAAAATGCTTCTGTTCTTGAAGCCACCTCCACCACTGGTACTTTTCTTGGTGTTGCACATTTTCAAGCAACAACTGGGTCTGTTGCTGCTCCTCACAATTTCGCAAACTGGGACTGAGATTATTGGCAAAATGAAAACTATCATGGTGGCACGACTGGTAGCCACGGTAGTAATCTTGTGCTTGCGGTGTTGGTGCTCTCTTCGGGAAGGGTGACACTTTCAGAATAAAATGGGTAATTTGTCCTCCTGTGCCAAAGAATACGACCAGTAATGGTGAACATAACATGGACAAAAGTAATTGAACAATGGTCGCAGCAATATCCCTTCCAGCTTTAAATATGTAGAGGAGTAGATAGTAGAAGAGAAAGTTTGAGTTTTTATTCATGTTCCCTCTGTGCCAGACTCCACATCCACTGTTGATACTTGAAGACAGTTGGATTGATGAAATTGTCAAAGAAGCTGCAACAGCAGCAATGGCTGTAGTTGGGAGTGTGGTAAATGCGGTTAGTGCGGCGGCTGCTGCTGCCTGAGGAGGATGCTTCGGGTGAAGTGGAGTCACCAGATGAGCTGATGCTGCTGGTGCCTGAAGTCTTGCGACGCTGGATTGCTGCCATCTTGTCTCCTGAGAATAGGCCTGAAGCTGTGAAAGCAAGAAAAAGAGAAAGTCATTACAATTATCCTCTCTCGTTCTACTATATTATCTTTTATAAGTGGATCAAAAGGCAGCGCTCCATTTAGGCATATAATTTATACATGTGATCGTGTCTCTCTCTGCCTGTAATCCACATGATGTGTAGGAAGAAAGATACACACACATGATGTCATGCAATAATAAATGCTTCATGAGAATGGTTAATAAACCCTGAAAAGAAGCGATCATGCATAGCTCTGGTCCACCAACACCACGTCTATGCCCATACTATACAAATGTTTCATTCATACATACGCTCACGTTGAGCCTATTACGCGCTGGCTCTACACCAACCTAGGCTTAACTGGTACTTGGTACGACAATGACTAACATTTTTTGGCTTTCACTTTGGCACAAAAATCGGGTGAAAACAAGATAAGCACACGGTGGCCCATGTATATGTTCTTGTATGCGTAATACATATATGTATATTTGCAAACGAAAAACACCTTGCTCAAAATTATAGAAGTATTGAGGTACTCCTCTATCATACTCTTCGATAAAAAGGTTAAGGGATCAACTTTCACATTTCATGACAAACTAAAATTAGGTTAATCAAGTCAATGGGGAACCGTGTATGGCTTTATAAAATTCTTGCCGTCTTATATATATATCAGTAGTAAATCGTAGAGGCTTCTCCCCTTGTGTGTGTTTCATTTCCAAATCGGTCCTCTAAGGCTATCGCACCGCATCTCCTCATCTAAACTATAATCTTTTCGCTTAATACTTAGTACGTAGGTTATATACATATTGTGTAGTAGTTTTCGTAGAAAGAAATCCCATTCGATTCGATTTTCCTCGTATCATGCAGGCATGCATTCCTGCCACTGGTGCCCATTTATCTTCTTTCCCGACCGTATTGGGCATTCTTGCACTGCTGCGCCACTTAATTTATGTCTCTATATATCCTCCAGCATTATAAGTGGCGATTGCTGATGTGATGTTGTTTGTGTACGAACGAATAGGTAGGTTCCAAATGTCTATGGACAAATTTGCAATAAGCCATATATTCATCTTGTAGCCCAAACTTGTGTTTGTTGACTCTATACTCCCATTCATCCAGTCCAACAAAGCCATCCAACAATTCAAAGAAACGGGGTTTCTTTCTCCGAATGGGAAGCCAAAATCTATTTTACCCCTACAACCTTAACAAAATTCTATCAGGAAATGGCAATAGGCTATGACGCAAATCTAGCATGGCATTAATAAAGTGGACAAATAATGACTTTTTCTCGGAGCACCTTTTCACAAACAAAATGATATTTTGGGAATTTGGTTGTTACAAATGCAAACAACATAATTTAACAACTCATCCTAAAATTTGTTTTGAAATTCGACATCTGAATACCATCGACAACAACAGCAGAATGTAGAAAATGTCGTATGTCGAACTTTCAAGTACGTACCGGAAGATTATAATCAAGATCGCGAATTCTCAATTCTGCATGAAACTTTGTCTTATTATATCATGCAAATGTTTGTCACAAACACTGTATGCATGTACCCTATTTAATTTACTTTCAGTTTGAAATATGGGTACAGAATTACTGTAATTCTACATGAAGAAGTGATAGGGCATGAAAGTCAAGAAGGTTGAAAATTCGAAAATAATTGGGTATCAATTTTCTTGAAAACCTTCAAAGTGCTATAATAAATACAGGTTTTCTACCTAATGACTGGCAATCTTGCATATATACATACAATTGATTTTGTGAGATTAGGTTTCATTCAGTTCAGTTAAACTAAAACCATTCAAGGGCTGTCAAATGTATTGAATTGAAATGTCATGCAAGTTATTATATATTCTCAAAAATATATTGTTTATGGGCTGTAAGTAAAATAAATTTTTAACAATAGAGTGTAAGTATCAAAACATAAAAAAGGCAAACTAGCTTTGATTTTCGGAGGAAACGGGGTAATAGTAATACCAAGTCTACTATTAAACTTACATTTTACATAAAAAATACAAACGAAAGCATTTGTTAGTTTAGTTTAGCGATACAACATATTATACGGATGTAGCGCTGCGTTTGCATAATACGAGTAAAAAACGCTGTAAATAATATCATGTTTCCGATTTCAAATTGAATGATGACGTGTTGTTTGATAAGGGAAAAAAATACTCAGAGCAAACGAAAAAAAGAGCAACTCAAATATCAAGAGCAAAAAGGCAACAAAGGAAGTCACAAGGGATGGAAAAAGTAAGAATAGAAAACACGAAATTGTTTATTGATTTGCTCTTTCTTGACCTCCTTGCCGCGTCCGTATATCTATATCCACCCTACTTTTTTTATTTGATTGCTCCGAGCTAGTTCAACAGATTTCTTTGTCTTTTCTATATGCTTAAGCTTGCATATTAAATAAACTGTGAAGATACAGATGTAAAAGATATGGACAAAAGATAGGTTCCAATTCCAAATGTAGGAGATGGTATTCTCCTTTAGAATATTAACGAGCTAAATCTCCAGTGAAAAAAAGAAGATTGCCTCTTACGAGGAACCACCGAGGTTAGCTAAGCTCCGATTTGGATGAAATTTTGCACGCACAATACGTTTATGCTAAAAATAACGTGTGTGAAGTATGGGGTCGCACTGGCCATAAATTTTGATTTTATGAATTTTTCAACTTTCGAGGAATTAGCATAAAGAATACCAAGTGTGACAAATAAGAAGCCGATGCTTATTCTAAGAAACAAAAATTATCAAATTCTGCACTTCCAGATTTTTTCTTGCCAGGCGATTTATTGGCCTAACACATGAATAAATTATGTATCGGTTTTGCGATGAAAGCGGGCGATAACTGAAATATTAGTGATAATGATGATTTATAGAAACAGAGATTATGCAACAGAACTGCTGCCCAAAAGGTTACTGCTTTTAAACTAGGCACTGTAAAATACGTCTTTCTGCCTTGGAATCGCAAAAGTAATCAAGAAACATTTGCGGGACTCAGATTCATATTTGTTACAGTTAATAAATTCATCTGTAATGCTGACGTTCAATTCATTCATGTGTTCAACTGCAAACCCATAGAATGCATTGCATGAAATTTTGCAAATGCAGAATGTGATAAATTGGTTTCTTAGAATAAGCATCGGTCTTCCTATTTGTCACACTTGGTATTCTTTATGCTAATTCCTCGAAAGTTAAAAATTCATAAAATCAAAATTTATGGCCAGTGCGACCCCATACTTCACACACGTTATTTTTAGCATAAAAGTATTGTGCGTGCAAAATTTCATCCAAATCGGAGCTTAGCTAACCTCGGTGGTTCCTCGTTAGTATATCTTCTCTGTCTACGTTTCTCCATTTCAATCTTTACTCAACGTACCATACTTGAAGAGTGTTTCAATTCAATACGCTATATGGAATAGTGCCGAAAGAACATAATATACTATCTACTTTCACTTTCAATAGTGATTCGCTCTACGAAACCTTTTTGAATAAGAAACAACCTTAGGTATGCCTACGTATCTCGATATCATTTACAATCAAGCAAATTTGCCATTTTTACTGTAAACTGTCACATCAAACAAAAGTCGTTCAAAATGTAATTTCAATTCAAACCAAACTAAAACTCTTAACGTGTAGTAGCCTTTATAAAACCGCTTATAAAGTCTTTTTGCAAAAGAGAAAACATAGGGTACGGAGAATAGTAACATCACAAATTGAATTTAAAATAGTAAGAAACAAACAAGTAGGACTAGGACAAATTGCGAGTTAGTTTTTTAGTAGTTTCTTAAACTTGGTTATATGTAATGCTGTTGAATGTGATGAAAAACTTTGGGGGAGCTCATGGGAGCATTCATTTAAAAAAATCTGTTCCCTACTTTTTCCCTAAGTTTCTTTCCTCCTGTTTTTCTTAGGTTTTTGTTTTTTTCATTTTCCTAGTTGCTAGAACTAAACAATATCTTGAACAACAA
>LJIJ01001170.1:0-54527 GCA_001718145.1 Orchesella cincta
ATGGTCTTACCTCACGCCGAGATCTCATCTGTTTCATTGATAAACATACATCATCAACAGCTAATACAAACCAATGGAATCGTACAATGGTGGATGGCCTCTCAGGGAATCCTGTTTGCAATTTGAATATAAATTGACGCTTGCCTGAAATCATCAAAAACTCAAATCTGACGCTCTATGCAGATGATCCAGCAAACATTTAAGGAACTGAGATTTGAAATCACACTTGATAGCTGTCTTAGCTCAACTTTCAAGAGAGCAGACCGAAATAGACAAATCATGGATTGGCTAACAATGGTCTTTCACTAACACATCCAAAATGGAGCTAATTTCCACTGCGGAAAAAAGACCAATCATTGCTAAGTAAATTGGACATAAAAGATTGGTGAAAAGCAATAACTAATGAAATTCAACAACATAAAACCCTTGTGCCTGAGAAGAATCACTACTAACTTTGGGTCCTCAGCATAAAAAATTAACAAATAGCTGGCTACGTCGCAGTTTACACAAATCAGATCATTGCGCAACCAAACTTAATCAAAAACACATTAAGACATTGATGAAAGGCAACGTTCTTTAAAACCCAACTTTACTACATGATTCTCAGTGTGGGGGGACTCTTCAGAAAAAAGCAATGAAACCTATTGTGAAATTTGTGTTTAAAGCAGCCCTAGATCTTGTATAGGCTACCTACAATACTAAAGAAACGTGTAAAAATACGTCTGAGACTGGCTCTATCTATGACGAAGCATACGTATGATTTAACTTGTTTAGCATTTAAGGTCTTTAACTGCTCAGTCCATCTATTTTCAGAAACTGGTAATAAACACCAATGCAATGGACATGATTAAACAGCCAAGTGCCACAATACCATCACGCAGAAAGGAGACATGTGCAAGACTACCGTCCTAATACACACTAACTTCGCTGTGGTCCCAAAATCCCTAATGAACTCACAGAATCTTCCAAGTTACCTTCAATTTAAAAAGGCCGGCTATAACGTCGTCAAATAATTTGATTTAAGAAACGATTCTAACTGTGAACAGGGTTGTGATTTTATCTTGCATAGATGATGTTGTGAATAATATTTAACTTAATATTTGAGACTGTAAATTTTCTGTAATTTTCCTGCCCTAAAACCACAACACGGTAATGATTTGTAAACTGTATATTTTTCTGCACTAAACCTTCATTCTATTACTTATAACTAATGATAAAACAGCAAAAGTGCATATGATATGTGTTATGTACGAATGATAAGCAATCTGTCAGCGAACTACCTTGGCATAGGTGCTGATAGTAAAATTAATAAATAAGATATGATTTCTCAATTTTGGAGACCGCTCTAAAATCATTGTTGCACACAGGACGAAAGTCGATATTGCTTTTTCCAGTGAAAAGGCGAAAAGATTCTTGAACTGACCATAAACATGAATAAGCCTAGCGCTTGCTCACTTGAGTTACAAATGAATCTCTCCAAAATCAGAAAGAAGGAAGAAATCAAATAGCAGAAAGTACAAGCCCGCAGCTTCACCCATCGGTTTCTTCTCCTCTGTTTAGGTCCATTTTAATATGGTAGCAAGTAGTTATGCTATGCGAAGTCCACTCGGTTTGGAATTTAATTGATTTCCAACAGTGAGACAGTTCAGTTCACCGAATGATGTGATTTATCTTTTCCGTCGTTAGTAGAAAGCAATCTCGTTGTACAGCTGATAGCAAAATTCTCTGTTTGACATTTCATTCAGAAATGAGTCTAATGCAGCATTCTTTTCAAGCTTAAAACTGGAGGATTATAAAAACCTATAACTACTCAGATGTGACCCGTTCATTTTTCAGATTTTTTTTTCAAATTAAGCTAACAACATGGTTTACAATCGAACGCAGAAATTTTGAGCCATTATATTATTATTCGGGCTTTTATAAGAATAAAAAACATTTCGCAATATCTTTGAAGGCAATATTTTAACATAAGAACATTTTTTGAGACATTTCAATTACATGCCCACAAGAAAATGTGTCAATGGTCAAAGAACACATAATATACATTCATATCCAATTTAAAAAGATCTCTAGCATTAAAAAATTGAAGTGAAATATCCGTACAAATAAGAATCTCAAAAAGGAGGAAATCTGAATCAATCCATGGTGGCTCGGGAATGTAATATGTATTTGAAAGTTTTCAAATTGAAATAGTTTTAATGAAAACAAAACGTGATCAGCCTTAAAAATGGACAAGGGGAGAAATTATTATTACGTTCAAGCCAAATCGCGCCAGTGCTCACATTTTTAAGACCATAAGCAAACTTCCCAGAAAAAAATTTACAAAACGAATAAAGGATTCAAATTTGGAAGCCTATCCACGTCACTTGTTTGACTGTTTCAAAACAAACTGCTACCGGCATACGGTTCTAAAAATACACCAGTTGATTTTGTATGCTCAATCTGGTCTCTTATTTGTGGGAAAGGAATCCGAAAAAATATACATGTATATGTAAGGAGAAAGTTCTTCCTGAAATCTTAAGTTTTCTTTTGCATTTTCCTTCTCACTAATTACAAGAGAACACAAAACCCAAACGACCAATAGGTAACGCATGCTCGCCCACAGCCCCACATATTTAAAGGTGTTATTGTTTAAAGGAGAAGGTGTAGAGTGGGTGTGTCTGATTACAGGGTAATTATTATGTCAGAATAAATGCGGTGTGCAAACAGAGAAAGATGAACATTCATTATGTAAACAATGGAGCACCCTTTTATTAGAAAAATGCATGCCACTTTTTAATGCAACTTTTTGCACTTCGTTTTGGTCTCTTGTTTGCTATTTTTTATCATAAGTACAATTAGTTATAATTACAAACATTAACTTAGCGTTCGATTTGTTTAACGGTTAGTCAGTTACATTACGTCTTTAACAATGCAATGTACTCGGTTTATTTTGTAACGAGAGAAGTTGCACTAAACCATTGAGCCGAAATTACAAGTTGCATCACCTTTTCACCCGAATTCTCGCTTTATCTTCCAACCCAACATAGATTGGCAGGAAACCCCCAATTTTACGAAGTAAGTCTTCAAACAAATCATTTGGATAATTGCAAGTTTTAGTTTATTCTAAAATCTAAATAAAAGTCTCGATGATTTGAAAAGGCTTGAAAATGCAAGTCTTGAAAGACATCAAGATAAATGCAGACACTCTATTTCCATCATTCCTTCCATTTTCATCACAGTCCACTAAAACAATTACCGTTTAGATCAACTTTGTTGTCTTAACAGGATCAAGTTGTAACAGGGCCTTTGTTTTTTAAAAAGCTATACAATGGTGAAGCATGATCAACATGCTTCTTGTTACTTTATTCCCTTGTGTTTTCAAGAAACTGACTAAAAAGCGCTATCTAGGAGGGTAGAGGCTGTGACTGTTACGCAGCTACATAATGTATGACGCACTTACCGCTCGTGCTTGCAGCCTAAAAAGTGCGCACTTTTCTCGCAAAACACAATTAAAGTTCGCGGAAAGTTTGTAAAGTCAATTTCCTTCAGTCATCCATTTGACCTAAAAATTCAATGTTGTTTTGCTACCTGTGGTTTTCTCAATAAAAAAATACTCAATAGCAAAAAAAAAGTTCTCGTTATTCAGTGATATTAAAACAACGCCAACATGCAAAGTATGACACAAAACCAGCTTGTGTAACAAAAAAAACCTCAAATTAAGTCGACCAGTCTTTCGTTGACAGTTCTGATTACTCAAAGGGGGAAGTTTTCTCATTTTCAAATAGAAGCGGATGTGCTCTTCTAAGCAAAAAAGAACATGATACACTTCACGCTGTCATGAGAAATTGTACTTGCATTAGCAACCGTGAACCAACTTGCGTCATTGCTGTGCACAGTGTCTTTATAAAAACAAGTACATCTCCCAATCTCGTAATTTAAGAGCCATTTCCACTTTAGCGAGAAAGCGAATGCAGTTCTGAAAACGTAACAGCGTAGTTGACAATTCACCGACATATTGAGTGAAAGTCTTTCACTGTTTTTGTTTGTTTATTATATATAAGTTCTAGCCTTTCTATGATCAAAGCATGTAAGTGCTTGACAAAAAACGCCGGCCTTCAAATAGATCAAAATTTTTGCAACGAAGTAAGCTCATAAATCTCTAGCTTCAAAAAGTAAGCTTTCTTTGATTTTATTCATCTTACGCAAGTGTTTATCCACCCTTTGACGACGAATGAAAGGATTCAGTGCCATTGCATTGGTGCAACGAAATTTTTTAAAAAATAGCTACGACCCTGGGGGTATCTACATTCTTCCAAAAAATCTTGCTGCTTTTCTTACAAACAAATATTATAAGTCTCTTCACCTTTTTTCTGAAAGTCAAAATCCATCTTTTCATCCTTTCCCAAATAATCAATCCTTGCACTCTTTTCATCTTTCTCTTCAAATTAAAATCATTTTTTCCAACAATCAAATTCTTTGAAGGCTTTTTGATATCAACCACAAACATGGATGGATAGCTTTAGGCTAAAAGACTTTCAATTTTGTGAACTTTTTATAAAAATTTCCATGTGGGCAGCCTCAAAGATCAAATAAGTAATATGGGAATACCAAAATTATAGCACTAGTGTCAACACTGTTTCTGGTTATCTATTCAGAGAAGTAATGTCAAGAATGTCATGCAAATGTAGCCAACATATTCGCAAACGATCTAGTTCTTGTCCCAAAAAACCAAATTGTTTTCCAATCCGATCTTTAAGAATTTATGAATGTAAGAATAGCTCGTAACAGTAACAGTTTGTAACAACTTTTCCCCATATGTTTATAAAGAAACTGCTCACGCTCACAGTCCATATTTAACTTTTAATGGGTTGAGTGCTAAGAATTTATTATGCATACCACGAAAGTTCAACGTCACATTGCGTTCTTAGAATTTACATGTGCAGCTTTTCTTCTATTAGCACAGTGCAGTAATAAACTTGCATGTCCACCCACATTGCCTCGTTTTTGCTTACACATAGTATTAGGTATTCCCTTTCTTTCGAAGAAAGCTGCTGCTGAATCACTGGTACGCTCTTACAAAACTTTCGCCTTTTCGTTGATCTAAATACCAGCCTTAATATAAATAGCTCACTTTTTGTATATCCTCTATTGCGTCTGAATGCATATGAATTTTAAGAATTATGCAGAAGCAATTTGTTAACTGGATGTCAAAGTCATTCCGATCTCTGTACAAAAGGTATTTCTACTTTATGATGGCAATTAAAACACCTTTTTCATGCTGATATTTTAATAAATAACTAAACTTTCAGAAAATAGGAACTCTGCCTTTTGCAACGATCAATTTTTTCGTGCAGAAGTACTGTATTAAGTTTGTGGGTAATCAAACACTAACCGTGAGCTTTTTATCAAAATTGAGTTTCATATTGAGACAAGTGTACTTGTTGACCTTTTTGGTTGATTGGTTTTTTAACGCAAACAAAGCAGAACCCACTCAAAAATAATATTTTAGATCAGCAAAGATTTTGAGTGAAGGTTTGCTTTGAAACGGGCAAAAATAAATGACAACTTAGCTTTAAATGCAATAAATGAACTGTAACTTGTTTGTGTTTTAACTCAATTTATATTATCAGTTTTCGTCAACGTCTTGATTGCTAAATTGAATAGCGAATCAAAACATAAAATGATAAGTCACACGGTTTATTTCACTTATCTCGCGTGATGTGTTGATGGAACCAGGGGCACAAGAAATATGTCAATATTTCAAGCTAAAACCATTTATCCTACTTGGATAAACACTCAGTTAAAATGAAAACACTAAAAGCAATATAGAAATTTAGAACCCAAAAACATTAAGGAACCCCACGCAAACAAACACGTGAAAAACAACCCACTCCAATGCTCCCACTCTAAAGCTTTGTCAAGATTGAAATGATAGCTGGTCATGGTGACATAGAGGTAAAGTACATTTAATTACAAAATATTTTTCCATTTCCAAGAAACATGCTAGCCAACACACAACATGTTATTCAAAAGCTGGGACAACCCAGCGGCATTCTTACGCATGGAGTCCATCAAACTAAGAAAAGTAAATATCACCATCAGCGTCGATTTGATTCTCAATCTTTCAATTTAGAACACGTTTCTACTTTCGTAGCCGGAATGTTATCATGATGAATTTATAAAGAACATAAAAAGTTAGTGTCTCACATTTAATTTTGGTGGATTCCAGCTCGTCGTAATTTCAACTGAATCTCCTCTTAAGAACTTTCAAGTTTTAGTATCTGAAGAATATTATGTTTCTCAAGCGGAAGCTTCAAAGGAATTTGGTTCCCCTTATACGGTTATTTTTATGCAAATACTTATTCCGGTGAACAAGAAATATGTATGTTTATTCTCAATATTTTCAACGCGAGAAACGGTTTTATTTTGTCACATTATCAAGAAAAATATATAATATTGCTTTGATTACATATAAAAATACGTTCAATGTAGGTCCCACAAAGTTTTGAGCATCACGGGCACAATCTTGAAAGAAACTACATAAAACGGAAGTAGTAAGAGCTTGAATAAATAAAATATTGCTTCAACCATCCCCTACAACACTGCTTTTCTGTTTTCACACCTCAACAAACTTTATATTAATGAATCTAGCGAATTTATTTATTCAGCAGGGTTATTGTTCAACAAACGCATTTCAATATGTTCCAATTTGTTATGATCCTTGGCTGAAATTTTTTTAACAGAACTTCCATTAAAGCTACTGTTACTTTCATGATGATTAAATGTTCCTGGGAAGACTGAAGAAGCATTAGTATTCAAAGGATTTCCAAGAGCTTGGGGACATCCACAGAGAAAGATGCATCTGAACAATCGCCTCATATAGTTGCCATATATGATTGGGTTGAAGCAGGAGTTGGAGACGGCTGTCACAAAAAGTGCTTCCCGAATTCTTGGATCTACCAGTCTCGCTACGGTTTCATAGTCAAGCATATACCTGAAATGGAAATATGGGCTATAAAACATGCTGTCGTGTCAGAGTTTGCTTTATTTTTTTTGTTATAAGGCATCTTGCTTTGACGTAGAATTGTGCCCTTTAGAAATCGATCCTAATCTTAATAAAACATGGGAATTTGTGAAGTACTACTAAAGTTGAATTTTACAGAACAATAAGGGACATTTCACAGTAAATCTAAAACAACCAGAGACACCTCCCCTATTGAATAATACGGAGAATTAAACTGGCTACCGGAGCAGGTTAATAATTTCCCGAATAAATAAGTAGAATATGTGATGGTATTGCGTAAAGTATTATTTCGTTGCTGCATCAAATAATCTGGCTATGAAATGTACGCAAAGCTTGATGTTTGCATGAATGGATGCGCTACTCAAAAGTTGAAAACTGGTTGACTGTACGAATACATGAAGTGATAAATTAACTTCTGTTTCAACTTACCACAATGACATGATGACAAAGGGTGTCCAGCAAACTACAAAGACAGTCACGATCAATATGGATATCCACATGGCTTTGTTTTTTGCTCTGGTTATTTGACAAGCATTTCCACTTTGGCGCATTAGGTTGCTGCTGTTTTGTTGCGCTGTTGACCAATCAATTAAGGTACATATTACTTTGTGTTTGATACATAGTATTTAAGAACTTTCAATGATTTAACCATAAAACTATACGTTGCAGAAACGGATAAGCATTTTTATATTATCGTGACTGGTATAATTAATTGAAAACGTAGCCAAAAAAGTTTCATAATAGAATTCTAAGTAAATTTAAAAATTTGCGAAAGGTTTCACCTGAATTTTCATAACGTTCCTGACTCCCTTTTTTTGAAATGCTCCGAAAGACCAAGGTATATGTGACGATGATGACAATCAATGGAGCAAAGTACATAACCACGAGTGAAAGCAGATTGTAGTAAATTTTCATGTTGAAAGTAGGAAAGTAGTTGGAATTAGTACAAAACCGGAATGATGGATACAGAGGATGTTTTTGTACGCTGAAAACGACAATCTGAAATTTAATTTTGAAAAATAATGTTACATTCAAAACGAACTTTGTAATTATTTCAGTCATCTTGTCATAGCTCTCCAACTCATTTTGAATGTGTCAAGATCATGAGAGTAGACGCTTAGCGTATTCAAATTATTTATGCTCAAGCACTCATTTATTTGCAGTATTTATGACTCTCACTCTAATTATAAAATGTGAAAGAACATTTGTACTAGTCTCACGGAGAATGCACTGCGTGACAATAGTTATGTACGCAATGGAATGTCATTGACAAACGTTGTAGTTTTCTTAAAGAGTAAATACACTCCGTGGGCATCTGTCAATGAGTCATTCAGTTAGTCTTTCCCTTTTGAACGCGATACTGCCCGAGAATTTCCTTGCTAAGTTTGTTCATTTTGGCCATCATCATCATGACTCACATCATACTCAACCATATACGACCAACCCACGAAGTAGATTTTATAATGAATCGATAAAATTCAGAAGCATTCTCAAAAGGAATTCCATATTTTTATAAAAAAGGGCAAGTACGCGACGGCCCAAAAATTTTAAATGATGAACTAATTGAATTGAAGCCTGTATGTGGGCATTTACCAAGTAGGGTAATTCGTGTCTGCTGTAAACTTGCTACAAATAAGACATTCGTAAGGCTATATATTTTGTAAACAAAGATAGTTACGATTTTCTTGTTCGCTTAGCAGTATTTTGTAGCTCATATTCGCTGAAAATCAGATGCTGAACTATTCAACATTAAACGAATTGACATTTGATAACAAAAACACTATATATTTTATGAAATCCTATTTGGACTTGAATCACTTCATAATATTTTTTTTAAAAAGAACACTTGCTTGTGGAGATGCAAATAAAATCGAAAAAGTCCAAGCAGTGACCAACATTGTATGGATGCGCTTCATTCCTCCTAGGGACTTGAGTGGCAGCACAATGGAACAGAACCTGTCCATGCTAATGCAAATAATCACCATTGAACTCAAGTATAAACCGAACGCCCTCACAAACTGAATAGATTTACACAACACGTTTCCTCCATACCACTTGATTGTTAGTCGCCAAAATATTTCAACAGGAATCACAACAAAGGTCACCAACAAATCGGCTAATGCGAGATGCCAAATTAGCAGTTTGATTCTGGATGAACGCTTGAATCTCCTTTTCCACAGTTGCCAACCAACTGAAAACACTACGTAGAGGTTTCCGGGTGCACCAATAACAAAAAAGACCATGTAGGCTATCACAATATTTCTTGAGTTGGCACTCAACTTTTTAAATAGTTCAGATATTCCAATTGTTTTGATCTTTTCCACAATATGAAATAAAGACACTTCAATCACATCAATCTTTTCTGGTAACAAAGCCGATTTGTTAATAAATATACTCTCAAGCAATTCGGTTTCCAAAAGAGTTGTGTTATCCAAGCTCGTCTCAAAGTTTAGATCCATTTCACAATGCCCCGAACAAAATATAAAAACATCAATCTTCAGTAGCAAGAGCCGCCGAGCAGTGAAGTATGATCTGGTCTGAAAGTCAAGTGGTAATTCTGGTGAAGTGGTATGGTTTGTCGTGAACTCACAAACGAGAACTGGGCTTGAAGAGTGCTTTCTCTTCCGTTTTCTTCATATTTTCCTTTGCGATACGCATTATGTTTATGCTCTCGTCAGAATCCTGGAGCAGGCGAAAAGGTTCAACTGCAGTAGCTCCAAAGTGCTGCCCATCAATATCAATTTACCATTTGTTCCATCTCATGAAAAAAAAGTTTTTGACTTTCACTGTGCCAATGCAATTTCAAACAAACCGGGTATGCATTCAGAGAAGCTTCATGGTGTTTTTAGAGCACACGCTTCTTTTGACGTTTGCATAATAATCAATCATACTTACAATATTCTTGGGTTTCAGCGGTTTCGCTCACTCGTTGAAAATGACGGGTAGTGGGCTTCGCTTAATTACTACTCATAAAGAATTTAAATCACCGTTCCTAAAATGGGAACTTGAAAAATTAAAATTAAAATCAGCAAAAACTGCATTTGGATGCATGTTCTCTCACAGTAGCCCAGACAATCGCACCAGTAATAGATATTTTATTTGAAACACAAAACACAACTGATTGTTTTGTATCAAATACTGAATATTTCTGAAGGAAAGAGCACTTTCAAAGTTGCATATCAAAGTACCCCACCAAAAATACAAACCAAACCTCTTATCGGTATTCATTAGCCGCTTTGCTTAAAAACTCGCTGTTTTGCAAAAGTTAAAGCGTTGCGTTGGTGGAGGGACATGATTTCGCTTGAAACATCGAAAGAAAACTGAGGACGAAGAGTGCTTTCCTTCCGTTTTCTATGTATTTTTCTTTGTGGAACTCAACACATGCTTGCCTACACGCTATCATGCAGATGTTTTTTTTACACAATTGGATCCTTTTCCTGTAGCGAGTGCATAGTCTCACTTATCCAGCCCATTGATATCTACATGGTTCATATGCTTCCTTACTCTCGTTTTCACCAAAACCAACATGCAAAAGTGGGGTTTATTTGTTTAGCAGAACCAAAACACTTTAATTCATCTTTCAAAATAGTCTAGCATTCATATTTTTATAAGAAGTAAACTTCATTAACCATCTGAGTGGTTTGTTCACCAACAAATCCTAAAACTTCCAAAGATGATTCTGATGCCGTGAAAAGCCATGAAGTAAACATAGACATGAATTTAATGTTGAGAATGGATGGAGCTGCACGAAGGTGTACAGTGTGATTTTGTAGATTCAGCTGCTCTATTATACATTTTCATAAAACGATGTTTTAAAGGTTCGTAGAAAATTGAAATTTGCTTTATCACATCAAATTTCACTGTAAACATTTTCCTTCTTTTGTCCGGATCGTTTTCTTCTGATATTTGCCAGTGTCAAAAAAAGCAACTGAGGAGAAATTGTGTAAAAAATTTTTGAATGTGTTTTCCGGATACTAGCTGATTTCTTTTATGACGTAAAAATGCTGTTTCTGCAGAAGGATCAAACATGCGCTTTCTTTTAGTTAAAGTATCATTTTTGCAACCTTAAAAACGGCAGATGAATGTGTGATTAAACGTTCAATCGAATTTTTTTAAACGTGATGCAGGGAAGTCCTATATGAAGAATAAAGAACTCACCACTTGGCAAAGACTGACACTTTTTAATGTAGCTCCAATGAACGTCTCGGTGTAGAACTTGATTCTATGCATGATTTCGAAGCTCAAAATACCAACCAACACCGTCACTCTGGTCACTGTAATATATGTATGTATGTGTGACAAATTGGGCCGTATTTATTGAAGCGTGAAGAAGAATATATAGAATTTCGTGAAAAATTGTAAGCTGGCTTATCAGGTTTAATTTTTATTTAATTGAGATGGCTCACCAACTAAATTGCAGATGAAGATATTTTCTTGAAAATAAAATACATGACATTTTTTATTTCATATATTACGACACGTATTGGTTATGGTTATTTATTTGGTTATGTGATTTATTGTTTTGTTGGCAAAAATTGAATTTATTGAATTTTGTATCTTGACAACTGAATCATTTATCTTTTTTCAATTTAACAAAACGTCATTGCCACAAAAGTTATCCAGCGATGGGCAAAGAATGCCACAATCAATATCAATATCCTTATCGTTTTTAGTTTTAGCTCAAGTAATTTGACATGCTTTTCCACTCTATCGCTGGTGTTTTCTGCTGAGGGAAAGCAGATTGGAAAGAATCTTTAGATCAAAAGAGGTCAAATAGTTTGAATGTGTTCAAAAGCGGAATGAAGGATACTGCAGATGCCCTTTTATACAGAAAACAATCTAGAAATCAAATACAGATTTGGGAAAGGGTTTTCACAAAAACGGAGACAACTAGAATATTCCTTTCGTAAATATGAAGACAACGACAGCGAACTTTCATTGAGAGTTTAAACGCAAACTAACTGACGTTACAATTACAGTTTTTAGATAGAAAAATCCTTTTATATCCCAAAACGATATTGGTTAAAACTACGTGACAAAATCTGTACATGCTGATGAAAATTATCACCATCAAGCTCAGCTACAAAATGCTTTCACAAACTGGATAGCTTGACACATCCAGTTTCCTCCTTACCGTTAGACAGTTATCCGCCAAACTGGGATCACAACAAATGTCACAAATATATCAGCTAAGCTAAATGCAAATTTGATTCCCAAGATACGCATAAGCCGTCTTTCCTGTAGTTGCAAAGCCATTGAAAAACCACCATTGAGGAGATTTTCAGGAGAATCACCTAAGAAAATGACGATGTAGGCAACCACACAGTTTCTGGCGTTTGCTTATAACTTGCTAAAAGTTCCGTTATTCCACAAGTTTTTATGTTTTTCACGAGTGACGCAGGGAGTCTTCATTCTCATCACTCATTTCGCGTAACAAATTGTTGGGTTACGCGTAGTAGCGTTATGAAATTCAATCCAGTATAAATACCCCGAACAAGGAATAAACTATGCAGGTGTTCGTAGGCAAAATGGTCTGAAAAAGAAGTGCCGCTGTTATGGAAAGTAAAGCCAAGCCAACGTCCTACTAGCATGAGTACATTCCGTTGAGCTTGCAAATAAAACTGAGCTGGGAAAGTGTTGCTTCACCTTTTATATACGCTTTCGATTACAAGACGCATCAAATTGTGTTCTGCTGCAGGAAAAACACGAATTCTGATAACGTACAATGCAGCTTAGCTACATTACCTGCAACGCACTGCGTTGGCAAGTATCCGAAAAAATTGTTTTTCAAGTTGTTAGGTTGCAGCTACTTTTGTTGGATCACTATCATCAATCATATGCTGATAATGTTTTACCTTCTGTAGCTTTTTTCCATGCAGTAATGCATAAATGAATGGTGAAAACCCCATCATTCAATTTGTTTGGGGAGAGGAAAGAATTTCCTTAGTGGAACTTTTCTTCGGAGTGCTTTATTTCCCCAGTGGATGCCTTCCTTTTTAAAAACTGTAACTTTAAGCAATTCCTCAGAATGAAATGTGAAGCTGGATCAAATGGCTTTGGAAGCTTGATATTTGAATTCCAAGAATAGTCTTTTATTTGTGTTTCTGTTTCGTAACCTTTTGTTTTACCGAACTTATTTTCCAGTGCACAGAAAAAAATTACAATTGGAATCAAATCCTTGTTTATTTAATTTAAATAAGATTGGACTTGCAGTATGAGTAGCATAGGTTTTCCCCATTGTCAAAAATGATTCAGCAAAATCCGGACGATTGTGATTAACAATCTTCCTTTCTTATTTTAGAACGTCCAAATTCTGGGACGCACAATTAAAATATAATTCCTTAATTTCCATGACTTTCTACAGAAACATGTCCAATCTATTCCAACAAATAGCCAGAATAGGCGAGATCATGATATTATTACATACTGTATTTATTCGTTTCTACTTTTCTTTGATTCTATTACGGTGTATGATTAGAAAACTGCAAAAAAACTGGCCGAGTCTAGAATTTGAGAACTATTCATTTTTGAAAGCCTTAAATTATCAATATTCCTAACATGTCCTCTGTGTTATGGATCTGGATCTAACTCAACACTTTCTGCGGCTCTCAAAACTTGTTAGCTGAGAATAAATGAAAAGTCAATATTTTCATTACGCTGCTCTACATTACGTCTAATATTTTTTGATCTCATAACTTCCCTGGAATTTCATGAGAAACTAGTAATTTCACCATCATAATAAACATTTTCAGCTTCATTTGGAATTCGGAGATATCCAAAATTGGATGCATTCCCGGCCAATTATCTGATCCCATTCAAGTTACTACATTCTCAGTACTTCTTAACAAGGAAAAACTGTGCTGCTAGTTTGAAATTACCCAAACAGTAGTACAGAAAGTAACATCTTTTTGTTGCACATATCTTTATTTCCAAATAAAAATATAATTACGAAACGTAAGTAAACGTGCATAATATAATGACAACACATGTTTGACAATATTTGGAAGTGTGAGCTTGCGTCTGGGTCGTACTATTCGATTCTACTCAACGGCTCTAGAACATAAATGAAGTTCATTGCAATCAAGCGACTCTTGTTTAAGTTTTCTTCCCCGAATCTTTTACATGTCGTACACTTTTCTTCTTTCACAGATTTTTTCATTAGATTACGGAAAAGTTTTGTGTTGCTGATTAGACAACTCAAGCAATTTCAATCATCATTATGAACTTGGCGATAAAATGTGATATCATCTAACTGGCAAAGGTGTATTGAATCTAAGTAACTTTAAAAAAAACGAAATTGAATTTTTTTGAATAACTAACCGTGCTAAGCTATTTGAATCTATTAATAAAAATATTGAATTGCAAACTAATCGAGAGGAAGCCGTCAGTAAAAGTCCGTTGACTCCTGACAGATGTGTAACATTATTTAATGGGTTCTGGAAACTTATTTTCGTGATTTATTATAAATTCATGTTAAAACAATGGATTAATAGGTCAGATTGACTCCAGCATGTCACAAAATCGGATGTTAGTAGTCTTATTGGATTTTAAAATTGTTTTTCACAACGATTAAACAAAAAAGGGAGGTTTTCTCCAATATATTTTTAGTTAGAATGACACTTGTAGATTTTCTATATTTTACAGTTGTTGTACGTTGACCATTTTGAATAAACTTTTTTGATTTGGGTCACTGTAGTTGATACTTGAGAGACTTTGTACTAGAACTTGACATTTGGCTATTTTCTAATGAACAAACAAGAGCTTAGCAAATAGCAGTTATGTCAATCATTGGCATTTACCAGTGGGTGTTGACATTGACATTGATGCCTAATATCCAGTATTTAAGGAAAACCACAGTTGTCAGAGATGCGAATAAAATAATTACCATTTTTTGAAACGTGAAAGCCCGAACAAAATTGACTACGAAGTTTTATGAAACTAATTCAAAATAATGCGGATTCTAGATGCAAATATTGATAGAAAATCATCATTTCTTATATATGTTATGATTTATTTCAACATTAAGAATGACTTTAAATTGGTTTATATAATATTTCTTTCAAAGCGTAAAGCAGGTCCAAAAAATCCGAATGTGCACTGCCATTTTGTTCCAGTCGCCATCGTTTTAAAGCACCAGCCGAGTTGAAACAATAGAGGTAACTTCGTCATTCTATAGAAAAAAAGAAATTTCCATTTTTTCCTTTCCTTTTGAAACTTTATCTAAATATGCTTATTAATTGAAAAAACTCCGCTGTTGTTGTTCAACAAAGGTGGACCCATCTACATGTGACGATGGATGCTCGACATTCGCCTGCTCTGGATACCCAAGCCCACACTGCCATTCATAACATTAAGTTGTAGGGATGTTGCAGGAGTTGCTGAAGAAGCGCCTGTAATCGTGTTCTCTACAAAAGACTGTGGACATCCGCAAAGAAAGATGCATCTAAAGCACTCTTCAGATAGCTGCCATATATGATTGGGTTGAGACAGGAGTTGGAGACGGCTGTTACAAAAAGCGCTTCCCGAACTCTGGGGTCGATTAACCTTTCTGCAGTTTCAAAGTCGAACATGTACCTAAATAAGGAATGCGAATGTCACGAAATTTATGGTTAATGAATAAGTATTACCTAACAAACATGTTATGAATTTGTTGGGAAAATATTCTGGTATATTAATTTTGATTTCAACATACCACATTACACATGCCACATAGGGCGTCCAGCAAAGCACGAAGACTGTCACAATCAACATAGATATCCACATCGCCTTGCTTTTAGCTCTTGAAATTTGTGACGCATTTCCACTCTGTCGCATATGGGTGCTGCTGCGAGACTGATCTGTTGATTGAACAATTGTGTAACTTGCCTATACCTTCATATTTCAAGTGTATGTTTGTATAACAGGGAAAAACGCTTCCAAAATGTTGCAAGTTTAAAACATGATTGAGCAACCGAGTCACGTAATTGGCGATAACAGTACGTTAATAGAGTTATCTAAAATAAAAACCCAACCGAGAAAAATCTTACTTGTATTCTGCTGGCGTTGTTCTCTGGTCTTCTTTGATATGGTGAATAAAACAATTACATATGTAACAATGATAATAGCCAATGGAGCAAAATACATCACAACGAGTGAAAGCAGGTTGTACAAAATTTCCATGTTAAAAGTAGGAAAGTAATGGGAATTGGTGCAGAACCGAAATGAGGGATAGAGTGGATGTTTCTGTGCGCTGAATACGATAATCTGAAAACAATACAAACAAGTTAGTGATAAAAATTATAATTTCGTAAGACAAATTGAATTTTTTGACATTTTGACGACCTATATTTTCTATTAGTTCAAATTTTCCATTTTGAACACTCAGAATTTTTTCAAACAATCGTTTTAAGAAGTCGAATTTTAAGTACAACCGTTTAGGTTTTAATAGGACACTGCTAACGCTACTAATTTTCTTTTAAAAACTTACTTGAGGAGATGCAAATATAAAAGAAAATGCCCAAGCCGCCAGCAGCATTTTATGAACTCGTCTCATTCCTCCAAGAGATTTCATTGGGAAAACCAGAGCACAAAATCTATCCATGCTGATGCAAACAATCACCATTGAGCTGAGATACAGCCCGAACGTCCTCAGAAATTGGATAGCTTTACACAATGCGTCTCCACCATACCATTGATTGTCAGTCGCCAAAATATTTCAACAGGTATCACAACAAAGGTCACAAACAAGTCGGCTAGTGCCAAATGCCAAATAAGCAATTTGATTCTGGAAGACCTTCGAAATCTCCTTTTCCAAAGCTCAAGCCCCACTGAAATAACCACGTAGAGATTTCCGGGAGCACCAACTAAAAACATGACGATATAGGCAATCACACAATTTCTGGAATTGGCACTCAACTTTTTAAACAGTTCTGTCACTCCAACGGTTTTTAATTTTTCCACGAGATGAACAAATGACTCTTCTTCAGCACTATTATGAATTTCAGGTAAAATTGACGAGGAGTTAAAAGACAGATTGGATACCAAGGTTTCGTTTCCCAAGTCAGCTTCCAAGTTGTAATCCATGATTAAGCATTAATCAAAACTATGTCAACGTTCATCAAAAGAATCACTTCAATGTGTAGACAGAGTTACAAAATCTGTACATAACTCGTTTTTCTTCATGTGAAAGTTAAAACGTGCGACTGGTAAAATGACGTCTGTTCCCGTGATCTTACGAACGCGAACTGAGCTCGAAGTCTACTTTCTTTCCCGTTTTTCTGTAATAAACATATATTTTCTCTTGCATTACGCTCTGTTCTTGAACGACCGTCAAAAACCACAGTGTCATGGCTTTTATTCATAAGCTTACTTCCTGCTCGGAGTAGGGCTAACTATAAAGAGACCTGAAAGATTAAAAACTAATGAAAAAATAACGAGTGTAACCATCTATGCAAATTGATTTGATGGTGTAAGTAAGTAGCTGGATAAGCCAACTATTTTCTTTCTCTTGCACAGCACCTTGTTGATTTTTGGTTGGCTTCTGTTGGTTTAACATTATTCATTCAATACTGTCTTGTCAGTCGCAGGATAAATGGCCAGTTTGGCAACGTATATTAGTATGGTGACGGTCATGGAGCCCGATATAACGTGACCTTTGCAAGATAAAACTGGTTTGTATAGCTTTTAGCGAGTGCTCGGGAAAATTTCGAAAACAAAAAACGGTAGCTAAATTCGCTACCAACGATTTTGATACGGTTAAAGGAAGTTTAGAGTCAAACTAAGTTGAAAGATTGTCCCTAATTACCTTGAAACGTATTAACCATTTTTATCATTTTTAAACTTCACCTATTCTACTTATGTTGGCGGTTTTTCAGGTAGCTAAATTTAGCTGATATCTACACCCTCAACGTGTATCCGAATCAACGGAGGTATCTGATTTCTGTTTTATTTAACCATTTAAAAATAAGACTCCACATCGCCAATACGGCTTTATTTAGAATTTTGGCGACATCTATTATCTGAACAAAAATGGCTACCTTAAACATATCCAATTTGGTGATTGAGTAGCCGAATTGGCCATGTTTCCTATGAATGCTTGTGAAAGTGCCGCCTTCGACGTGTTGCGAATTAATAAAATTTCAATATTGAGGGTGACGCCACAAAAAGCCGACAGAATACTGTTTGCTTATAATTTATAAAAAATCTTGAGAAACCCTAGCACACTTGAATTCAGCTGAAATTGACTTTGGACATGTTTTTCGGAACATGTGCTCATCTAACTCTTGGAGGTTGTTTAGGTGGATTTTCCACCAGACTGCTTTATCAACATGAAGCATAATGTGAATTATAACGGGTATCATTTATTGCAACTGCCAACCAAATTTATGTATATCTTTCCATTGCCAAAGTGCGTTATTAAGGTTAATGAGCTATCAAATGGAAGAGCAAAAAAGTACAACGTTTATTTTATCCTTTTCTTTCATTAGAAATAGAGTAGATACTAAAAGGAATGGCGTAGTAGAATATTTTGTATTGAAGTGGTTTTGCGTAAGGCTAAAAAAACTGGACACTCAGCACTTCCTTATAATACGTTACCACTGATACCTTTTCCAGTTTTTCATGTCTTGAATTTCTCGGGCAAAATTCCTTTTTTCGTAACGGGTTCTTACCATCACTGTGATAGGAGGGCAAAACAAACAATGCAAAACGTGATTAGACTCGACTTTTGGGAATAAGTCATCTTAAAAAGTGACATTATCCAATACCAAAGAATTAGTTGCTTGCTTAGTGTGTTGTCTCTTCATTTCATGCGCCTGAGATCACGCGAACCCAGACGTTCGTCGTGACAACCTTTAATTGCTTATTAGGTAGTCTACCCAGCAATGATAATCTTTTCAGGATCTCATTTTGGGGAAACGAGGAGGAGGTAAAATCTTATTTGTATTCTGATCCCATTGCTCGTTGCGTTTCCTGGAAATGGATATAAAAATAATGGTGATGATATAGACAAGCTGAGAAAATGGGGGGAAAAGTAGACTAAATTTATGTGGAAAGTTAATGGCTAGTTGCAAAGATTCCGATTTCACACAATATCACATGACAATCAACAGTAATAATGAGGTATAAAAAAGTTGTCACTAGTTTTTGGAGTGTTACTTTAGAAATGTGGAAAGACGCTGAAGATAATGCAAAAAGATGAAAATTCTTATTTTTTAATTTGTTTGATTTCAGCAAATACTTACATTAGATATTGCACTATCGATTGAAAGGAGTTCATGTAAATTACGCAAAAATCGATTGAACTTGAAAGGAAACGATTGCAGGATATATTCATTCAAAATGTTTTATTCGAGATTATAATAAGGTCGAGGAACAAAGTAGACGATACAAAAAGCTCTCGGTATTTAATTTTCTATATAAAATGCAGTTTAACTTGTATAATTTGAACAGGCCTACCAGAAATTGCTTTGAGGTTTCTCCACTATATTTAGCTTGAAAATGAAAGTTCAAAGAACTTTACAAAGGCAAAACTTGAAAGTGGGAATCTCTTCCAACTTAAAATTCAAAGCTTTAGTTGCAAACTTAGTGTGTCTATTCATGCTTTGCTCTTGTTTAAGTACATTATAATTTGCAAAATCAAGCGTAAAATCGTACTTTGCAAACAAACATGAGAGTTTCGCAAACAAAGTGAACACTCGTTATAACTTGCAGCTTAAACATCAAACCAAAAGTCATGTGGAGTTGCTTTTTTCATCTTTTGCAGCTGTTTGTCTATGATATTCTAACTACAAGTTGCTGTGTAAATGCTTAACTTCTACAAGCACCAAATGGTAGCTCAACGTTACGCAGAGAACAACTACGTAAATCAGGAGGAATTGCTTTCTCCTTTTCTGCGTATTTTGAAGTAATGCTAACATACACTCCATGATACTTAAGCACCCCGTCAAGAAAAACCCTCCGAAATTAGGTAGCAATTTTTTGTCTGAATTTCAATTACGCACAGAAAGTTAGAGAGAGATGCGAGAGCATTGCCCATTGTGGACTTTTTGGTGAAAGCAAAGTGTTTAGAGGAGAAGATATTTCGCCAACAAACTTATCATTTCGTCAATACTTTGTAGCAGTGAGTGTAGAAAACCACCAAGACTTACAGAAAACAATGGTGTTCACCTTGCTTTGTAATTTGAGATGTGTTTCTACTTCGTGTAATGAAAAATGTGGTTTGTGTCCGTAACTCCTTTCACTTTTGTTGCTACCTTAAAAGCTTACAAAGTTGGGTATTTTAAGGTAAGCATAGATTAAACCGTTCATCCAGTACCAAACTAAGGAAAGTTGTGTCACAAAATGAGCCAACATTTCATTCAGAGGGCGGAGAAGGAATAACAAGCAATAAACTAGTGCTTGTCATATTGCACTTGAAAAATTTCTTTATTTTTGAATGTTGAAAAGCGGGAAAATACTAAAAATCATGAAATCCAGTATCTACGTTCAATTATAGCTATTATTATTTTGACAAAATATTTCCCTGGCTGCTGCGATGTTCTAAATTTTTTAAGCTGAGCGAATTTCTCAGTACTTCCTAAACGTTTTGGAATGCGAAAAAATACTGACTTTTAACATCATTAAGAAATTACAATGGGATAATTTTACATATTACAGTTTAAAACCAATTAAATATCAATGGCCCCACAATATTTTGAGCTTCTGATGTTACCATATCTTTCTCATTCATAACCTTGAAAACTTTTGTTTCTGATTAAATAGGGAAAATGTGCTTTGGTTTCATTTTAAATCTTAACTTCAGCTGTTCCACACATGAATTCGACCTATTTATATGTGATGACTGCCTTCTGACATTCTTTTGCCAAGGGGTCCCAAGCCCAAGCTGCTATTTAAAGCATTCCGATGATGCGATGTTGCTGGGGTAGCGGAAGAAGCTCCTGTAATTGTATTATCCCCAAGAACTTGTGGACATCCACAGAGAAAGAGACATCGGAAGCATCTCTTCATGTAGTTGCCGTAAATAATTGGGTTAAGACAAGAGTTGGAAACGGCTGTCACAAACAATGCTTCTCGAACTCTGGGGTCGACCAGTCTCTCCGCAGTCTCAAAATCGAACATGTACCTGCAATAAAAATGTGGTTAGTAATGCGGTAATGACAACACAACCCAGATCAGTGTGGTTTCTAGGAGTTGAAAAATTCTGAGAGTTCCTAGTTTTTAACGAAATAGAAACCCATTCTGTTCTATACTTTTAAAATCATAGTGGTTGGCTCTCATGTAAAATCTATAGGTGCCGGATTATTATATAATGTAATGAAATATTATAAATATCTCCAGTGAGCAGTCACCACTACTAGACGAAGTTTTGGTAAGATTTAAAAATAGTCAGGTTGGTTAAAAAAACGCTATAAACTATACCGCTTTACGAACTTGACAAAATTCAATTTGACAAGGCTTTCATAAATGAAATAAATAAATCATATTTTCACTTGCCACAACGTCATTCCAACGTAAGGACTCCAACAAATTACGAAGACTGTCACAATCAACATTGATATCCACATTGCCTTGCTTTTTGCTCTTGTAATCTGGGAGACATTTCCACTCTGTCGCATATGAGTGCTGTTGTGTGGCTGATCTGATAATAAATTGTATAAATAAATCTAATATTATCTTGTTTTCGCTGCATGTAGTTTGGATGCTATATCAACCTGTCACAACAAGTTTACTCACTCAAACCACGCCAAAAATTAAATAAGGTAACTTTAAAAAAGTGGAATGAAAATTTCGTTTTGAATATATTAAGTTACTCATTAAATAGGGAAAACTGAGAGTCATGTGT
This sequence comes from Orchesella cincta, assembly GCA_001718145.1. Classification (NCBI taxonomy): domain Eukaryota; kingdom Metazoa; phylum Arthropoda; class Collembola; order Entomobryomorpha; family Orchesellidae; genus Orchesella; species Orchesella cincta. The sequence goes on from LJIJ01001170.1 coordinate 21,828, forward strand.
TACGTGTTATTTGATCCCGTTGTTCATTGCTTTTCTTTGAAATGGTGATGAAAACAATTGCATACGTAACAATGATAACAACTAAAGGTGCAAAGTACATAACGACGAGTGAAAGCAGATTGTACATCACTTCCATGTTAAAAGTAGGAAAGTAATGGGAATTGGTGCAGAAACGGAATGAGGGATACAACGGGTGTTTTTGCGCGCTGAAGACGACAATCTGAAAGTAATATAAATGCAGTTTTATACAAAAAATTAATTTTTAAGAAAGGAATTTTTTAAAGAATATTTTTAGCTGCCCGAATTCAAGTAATTATTTAAGATATGAAGTAATTATTGAAAGACTTGCCTGAGGAGATGCAAATAAAAAAGAAAACGTCCAAGCAGCGAACAACATTTTATGTATACGCTTCATTCCTCCTAGAGACCTCATTGGAAACACAATGGCACAAAATCTATCCATACTGATGCAAACAATCACCATTGAGCTCAGGTACAGTCCAAATGTTCTCACAAATTGGATGGATTTGCACAACATGTTTCCTCCATACCACTTGATTGTGAGTCGCCAAAATATTTCAACAGGAATCACGACAAAAGTAACAAACAAGTCGGCTAGTGCCAGATGCCAAATTAGCAGCTTGATTCTGGAAGAACGCTTGTACCGCCTTTTCCATAGCTCCCAACCTACTGTAAATACCACGTAGAGGTTTCCAGGAGCACCAATTACAAACATGACCATGTAAGCAATCACACAGTTTCTGGAGCTGGCACTCAACTTGTTAAAGAGTTCTGTTATTCCTAATGTTTTTATTTTTTCCATGAGATGAAATAATGACTCCTCAGTGTCACCAAACAAATTAGGGGGTAATGTGGAAGATGAGTTGAAAGTTATGTTCAGAGCAGAGGAATTTACGTTATCGAAGTCAGCCTCAAATCTAAAATCCATGTCACTAGATAATTTATTTGTGTATATTAGAGATCGAGTTGCGAACAGAAAAATTTGATAACGAGTGAAAGTATAGTCCAATGCTTGAGCTGGTTGAATGTTGTGTTCTCTTGGTGTTTTCAGCGAGAACTGAGCTGAGATACTTCGTTTTCCCCTATTTTCTATCTACATTGAAATGCAGCATACTCTTTCTTTTCCCTTGTTATGTTCTCAAAAACCTACGCAGACGTGTGCACCCGCGACATAAGCTGCAAGACTGGGAACGCAATATACATAACCCCTATTTCGTTGACGCAACCGTGGGCACCTAACTGAAGTATGTATCATATATTTTACAAGTGTTTTTGCCTTTTTGCGGATATACAGTTCACATTTTCTTCATTCATATCTTGGGAGGAAATGGAGATGTAACGTAACATGTATTAATTTCATACATATACGGTTCGTAGATTTACCTGCAGCTGGAGTCAATGCAAGCATGATGCAAACATATATGAACGGATTATATAACCACTTTGATTTTTGGATATGCATGTTATTTGTAACTACTTCATGGTCAAACGGAAGCCTTGTTTTGCAACAAGTTAGAGCAGAAACAGTCACTGAATCACGGCAGCATTGTTGCAACATACAAACGCCGGATTGCGAAAGCCAGCTGAATTAGCATCGATATAAATATTAGATTGTTTTGTATTGTTTTGAGTGATAAAATAAGTGTTTGACGGATCTATGTAAAAACTTAATTGAGTAGCCTACCCCCTACGTATTGAACCCCAAGTAATTCATTTTATGGTCTGTAGGTATTGCCAAATATTACCTCCAATTGTTCAGTGAGTCTCAAAGTTGTCAACATGTGACTCATAAGTAATTGTTTTCCAAAAATGGCAAATGTATTATATTTTAGTTTTTCATAAAAAAGTTTCCAAATATTGTTGTTGACTAATCCAATTATGAGAAAACTTTCACAATATTTTCTTTGTTTTCCAGGAAAAAATAATCTGGAATGAAATAATGAGTCCACATCATATTTAGTGGCAGAAGTCTGTCACTTTGAAACCTACAATTTTTTGAGTTAGTTAACATTTTAATGAGAATAAACATACACGCGCCTGAATTACGAGAATAGTGCTACAGAACCCATACAAGAACTATCATTCGGATTTGTTTTCAATGTTGCAACGACCAAAGGATATACCTTGTATAAACAGGTATAACTAGAAAATTTGACGCAATATTTAAAGCTAAACCGTCAGGAATTATATATTACAAAAATGGTATTAATTTTGACATAATACCATTGGAGTCAATACCTTTTTTGTAGCGGTAACTCAATCACCTTTTTTCGACCCCAAAGAACCGTAGGCAACCTTTTGGATGCACTTTTACTTGGTCACCGGCTTTCTCTTTTGTAATTTGATAAAACATTGACTCTGTCTAGATTCTACTTAAATGCATTTCTGTAACTAAGTATTAGCCTAGTTCTAAAATATGTTACGTATCTTTCATGTAAGCCACAATTTTAAACGTGACTGGTTTTTACTTGAATACATTAGCAAAGAAGTTTCGGATAATTAACAACCAAAAATATGACAAGAAGCTCCAGTTTAAAGGAATTGTTGTTGTTGTTTAGTTCGTTTACATATTGATAGTAAGATCTTATTATGTTGGAACACGGTGTTTCGTTATGATACGTTTTAATTACTTAGGTAACCTACCAGGTAACATGGAGCAGAAAACTTTTCTATGGAATAATAAACAAAAGGATAGAAGAAGAATAGTCACTTTTGTATTCCATTGTTCATGTTGTTTTCTGTTTGTGTTACTGCATATAAACATATTTCTCATTTATCTATGGATAAATTTTTTTGCAAATGTTGTCTATTAACGATATATGGTTTTACTTTCACTTATGTTCCTTAGTGTTCTTTAGAGTATCTATTATGCATCTTCTGTATGCATTACATAGGAACCATATCTTCATTCTGCATAAAAGACTATAAGTATTCCGCTCTACAGATGGATTTTTTATAATCCTTTACCCAGCAATATTAATAATGAGTAAGATACAACAGAAAACTTTTCCACGTTGTGTTAAGGAAGTATTATATAGTAGAAGTAGTATTGTATAGAAAAATAGTCACGTTTGCATTCCGTTGTTCATTTTGTTTTCCACGAAAAAAGTGGGAGGCATCAACTCAAAAAACTCAAAGTTGGGCATAACAATACCCCTCGTACTTGATACGTTTTTTATTAGCCAATCTAGCCAAAATCCAATGTCCATGACAATGTGAATTATAATTGACTTTCCAGATTCATTTGATGTCAACTTCAATATCATTTTGTGGTTTTATGTGGTATAATGAGCCTCAAGGAAGTCTGTATTTTAGTAAACTTGCGTATTGTGCAAGTATATTGAATCAAAAAGCACGACTACTATTGCTTCAGCTCAAGTTACGAAGTGGTATGTCAAAAAGAGCGTGTTTGCCATAATATACACGTGTTTAGTTAGCGTTTCGTAATCCTGTTTTTGCATTGAACAAAGCGTAAAGTATCGCTTTAGGTATTACTATTGAGGTAATTTCAAACTAGGAACAAAGTTTTTCCTCTATTAGGAAATTTTGAGAAATTCTATTGTGAGTTTTAAGTTTCAAAGATATTAATGTTTTAATTCGTAATTGGCCTGTGAAAGTTTGCAAACTGATTGCTTAAGCCAGCTTTCTACGAATTTCTGATAAAACTTTGCAAGTAAATAAGTCTTGTGATAACATGACTGTGAAAGCGAGATAGTTTTCTCATCGTCTTCAAAAATACTATGGTTTTAATGAACAGCAGCGTAATAAAAATGTTCTTTTATCATTTTTTATCAGACGGTTTTGTAAGTGCTTTTGCATTTATGCTTACAAAATTAATTTAAAACAAAAGCATTATTTACGCATTGAACTGAATCTGGGAGAATTATATGAAAAACATATTAATTTGCGTACTAGGCACAGGAACTATGGAAAAAGCTGTCAAATCAATATTTCTCAAATTCCACGGTCGATCGGTATCGGTGACATTTCATAATGAAAAAATCAGCGTCTCAAGACGTAATAATATCATTCGAACTCATTCTTGTAATGGAATTGAGTTGACAGAATACAAATTATGGTTCGACTCTTAAGTTGGGTAACAGTAAACCGAAATACGAAATAAAAAATAAGTCGTACAAACTGTATCATAGAAGCATTGGGCAGAAATTTGATTTAAACGCAATACCCTTGAAAAAATAAAGCATAAATATGATAGGATCTCTGCAATTTTAAACTTGAAGGTTCATTTTTCATATAAATTGCTACAGCCTGGTATTTTGTGAGAAGTAAAGAAGTCCAATACAGGCGTCTCATATTTTGTTGATTCATCATACGTCCATATTTCTATTATATGTGTGTCCTGAGCTTTGACATTGACATCTGGAGTCTGACAACCACTATGAAAATTTTTCGTATCTTATTCAACATATCCCGTTTCTAATTTCCTGTTCTACTGTATTTTTATGCTTTTGTTGGAAATAATTCAAAAATGTTACAGCACGATGTACATGATAGTAGTCAGACCTTATAGAAAATGTCAGTGATGCATTTTTGAAAAAAAATCTATAACTTCTATTGAATAAAAAAGTCAATAAGGTCAAATATCGAATAATAATAAATCCTTACACGTGTTATTCCAATCCAAGGTAGCTTTAAAAGTCAGCTTTATGCTTTCATATTTTAGCCCAGGAAAAAAATTGACGTCAAAAGAAAAATATTCAATGAAAAAATAGATAGGAATTGGATGGATGATAAAAAGGATGTTTGTTGAAGATGAAAGTAAAAATGTAAGTGGATTGACTGATCGGATTTTCTTGATTAGCCCAGATATCAAAGGACAGACTTGACTGAAACCTACCTATCTATTTTGTAGAAGTTATTTGAAATTGGAAATCAAAATCTATTCGTTATCAACTATTTCTTCTTCTCATTTTCCCTATACAAACGTACAATTCACTTTCAATATTTTCAATCTTCCATAGTAGCTTTGCACCTGGGAAGGGATTTCAATATTTTTTGACGACTTACTTATAAATTAATTTTGTCCTATTTTTTCAATTGGACACCGTCATAAAGTCCCTGAACTGAGATTTCTGCAGTCGTAAAATTAGTGATATGCTATAGTAAGTCAATTTTCAGCCATGAAAGGATAAAAATTAGATGAGAATGCTTTATCTGCACTAACCTTGAAGAAGAGCTGGTTTGGCACACATTATATAAGTCCTTGGAGAAAGACAATTTAGATCACAGAGATTGGAGTTCCCTACCCTTATCCACAGTGGTATAGTTGGACAAGCATAAAAGAACTCACCGGAATGTAACTACTACGTACCAGAAATTGAGTCAATCAAAGTGTAAGTAGTATTGATGTTTGTTACATGGCGTTGTTTCTTCACATCGTTCTCAGAGGAATTTTATATTATGTTGCAACAAAACCTGCTGCTGCGACATATTTCTTTCCAACACTTCAATTTAGGTTGCTTCTTTGCTTTAAGAGAAATATTTCCTTACCAGCTAGTTATGAAAGTAAATTGGAAGAAATGGTAAACCTTGTTTAAAAATGTATATTATTACATCTTAAGTAACAAGATTGGATTAAAACAATGTTAATATAGTGTTGACAGCTTGTATTAAATACAAATAGTCACTTAAAAAATTTTGTTTGCAAAACAATTGGAAATTATTTTCTGTACACCAGCCTGATCCATGAAAACATGATGTGAACTATACATAGTCATTTTTCCTTATTTTGTTGAACTGCTAGCTGAGCTCTGGAAACTGAATTAGAAATTATAAAATATGTCAACTACTCAGGGAAAGAGTGTACTTTGTAGTCTGAAACAAACAGAGTATCAAAGTAAGTCCTTCGACATACAAAACCACAACAATTAAAAGGGATGCCCACGTCAGTCTCTCCATCTAATAACAAGTGGTAACTAGTGGCTTCTTTACTTCCAGGAAGCGCTAATAATAGATCAGCGTATTTGACATCTTACCAAATGGCATGTAACTGACATACTTCCAATTCTCGATGATTCCAGGTAACCAAATCTCTAGCATGAATGGACTAGTTTCTTCTCAGAAGTAGAACTGTATTAGATTTCTGTGAACTTCGATACGAGTTTGACATTCGAAAATGTGGATAAGATGTGCAAAGTTTCAGGCTTTTAGCCTTACCATGCTGACTCATTTTAACCCCCGTGTCGAAATGAAGAGTTTTAACGCAGAGGAAAGTCTAAGTTGAAGCATAAAATAATTAATTATTTAATCATTATTTTATACTTTGGTTGTGATAATAACCAGGGCTTCCAATTATTTTTCAAACGTTATTGAAGTGAAACTTATTCAAATTTTTTCAAATTATAATAATAATTAGAATAATTATAATAATTCAAATTGAAAGTTCCGTTTGAGCTGTCAAGAAGAAAGGTTGTGTGATAAAAAGCTGCTCAGCTACATAAGTCATCACAATCGTCAGTTTAAACATTTGCATGCTATGCAAAATGAGTCAAATAGTTTTGTCAACAAGCAATTGCATTGAGAATGGGAACTCAACATTCTTAACCATTGCTCAGTCACAGAAATTTTAAATTGTGTTAAGAAATCGTGTTTTTACGCTAACTGAAAACCAACTCGACATTTTATTGGTACTCAAAAACACGTTAATGAGTTTAAAATCGGAAGTTGATACATGTGTGAACATATTGATCGGCCAGGAGTTGCAAATTAGAAATCAAAACTCTGCTACCTTACAAACTGCAAATCAAAACGTGAAGAAAAGCGGAGCAAGTGAAAAAGACGTGAATTGCAATGATTGTGAGAATAATATGTCATCCATGGTATGGACCATCCTGACCTACTCAACAACGAACGACGAACTAAATTTATTTCCACATTTCTTAAAAATTCATTGAAAGTTTCCGTTAACGTAAAGGCGGTCCATGTTAAACATGCAAAAAAAGCTGGACAACTTGTCACAATAGTGGCTTGAATCCAGAGTGGACAAAAGAAAAGTTTCGGAAATTGTCACCGACTTAAAAACTATTGCAAAAAAGTCTCAATCACACGGACGATTTATCTGTCAATCAGAGAAAACACGGCGATTAAGTCAAGAAAGTAAAGCAGAAAACGAAGTTAACCTTGAAAATGCGGGGAGCATATCATCAAGGTCAGGCAGCGAACATGACGTTATGTTACACAGTCTGAACCTGAATGCGAACCAGTCAAAAAGCCTATCGTAAAAAGCGAAGCATTTTGGGAATCAGAAGAAATTAAAGCGAAATATGATCACTTTGTAACTGGGAAAAAATCACGGTTTTTGAAAAGAAGAAACATTAAATATAATTGGAACGCACGCGGACTACATTCGTGAGCTGTTAGAGGAATCTGACTGCGTCTGCAGAAATTTTTGCAACATGGATTGGATAAAACTGGGTGATGAGCTTGGCCATTCATTCAGCAAAAACTTTGTCAAGAAGTATAAAGCCATTATGAATTCCATTCAACACGCGTGGACAGACTACGAACCTGAGGAATGCTTCTGTCATCATATCGTAGCATGCCGGATCCAGGGAATTGCTGATGCTGATGATGATGAGAAATGCAGAGCTGACCGGCAGATCTTTGAGATCCCTGTTATCGTTTGTTTTGTAACACTCATTATAAATGTTTTAGTAAAAAGCTGTCGTAATTTTGTTATTGAAATATTATAAAGCTGATGTCGAATCAGGTCAAGTAGTTGTTAAAAATAATTATGCATTTGTAAATATTGTTATATGTATATAGATGTCACAAAACCTGTTGTCAATTTATATACGTAATTTATTTTTCAAGCGGAACTCGCTTGAAAAATTTGTGAAAAATTGAATTGAGGCTCCATGGGCCGATGGCCTTATCAGCCTGAATAAATATCATCTATCTATCTATCTATCTATTCAAATTTTTTGAAATATTAAAGCATGCCGCAAAACGCAAAGATGAAAGTGTGTAGTTCCCCCCTTGAGCAAATGCATACCAAACAGGGACATAACCACTTTCGGGAAACTAATAAGATCACAAGTAGCAGGAATGCTGACAGGGTTTCCTTTCTTAAGCGGAAATCCTAATTATTTGTAGGTATATTTAGCATTTTACTTTTTGTGTGATTAAACGCCTAATCTTTTTGACAATTCCAGGTAATATAATTTCCCTAACGAATGACAAAAGGTCTTCCTGAACGAAAGCTATTCTGCTTTGCACTAATTTACTTCATTTATATGAGCTGCTGTACTAGTTTTTTTTGATTTAGCAAGCGAACAAAAGTTCTAGTTGCAACCGGATCCTTTCAGCTTCGCCCACAATTTCGTGGAATGCTATTAGACGTGACGGTGACCTGAGAAAACGATTTAGGAACTCTGCATCATCGGTTTAATTAAAACTGCCCAAAGGTTACACAAAAATCTTCCTTTCGTTAGACGAACAAGCGAATGAATAGGCTGGCTAATGTCCTTCCGGTGAGTAGGATTCTTATGTTTTTCATTCTCAAGATTGTATTTCCGTACACGTTCTCATATTAGAGAGAGAGTTTCTAAGAATGTAAATATCATAAGTGGGGTCCGGAGAAATACATTTAAAAATTTGTATTATATGTATGCAAACATACCTGAAAATCGGTAAAAAATTTCTTAAAATATATCTAAAAATCAGTAAAATATGACTATGTATACCTAAAATCAGCAAAACATGCTGAAATATATCTGAAATTCAGTAAATATGTTGTCAAAAAAACTCATATCTTCATATGTTCTGTCCAATATCCAAAGGCATATACATTTTATTTTGCTTTATCAACTGAATACCTTAATAATATGCATATCATGGTTGAATGCTTTATTATATGACGGAGTGTATTGCAAAATCGAACTTTTAAGTCGAATTTCAAAACAGCTAGATGCAATGCGATTCCATCCTTGTATGAGTTCATCTGCACTGCAAAACAAAATTAATAAATTAGAACCAGATTCGTCTCGGCAACTCACTTAGCTCAACTATTCACTCAAGTTTGATAGATTGATTCTAACAAGTTTTCCATTGTTAGAATATCCTAAGAATGAAACTTAATCCTTTTAAAAGTAATTCAAGAAAACAGTAATGTTAAATATTTTGGCTACAATTAATGATCAAACGTCTGGAATAAAATTATGAGGTTTAGAATTAGATACTCATATTATTTACGCTTAGTTACTGGTATGACATAAAAATCTACAAAAATACACTTCCAGTAGAGAATAAATAGTCAGGAGTTTTGTTGGCTGTTGATAGCAAAAGCTATTTCTGCTTTCCAAATTGACTCATCATCTTCACCCTATCATGAAAATGAGGTCACGTCTCTTTAAATAAAAAGTTTTACCTTAGTTAGGTAGAAGCGTAAAGGACAGGTTGAAATTTTACATTCTCCGTGTCATAGACTTTGATTTTAAGCACATTGAAATGACATTTATGAAAGTCAAGGTTTTAGAAAAGACAATAGCATTATGCAATATTACCTTGAACTCGTGTATCACGTTTCGCTTTCGGTTAATTTAGCAGTTTCTAATTGTTTTGGACAGACTTTTTCTCCGTGAATGGAATAAGCCAGACCTTCTTTCTACCTCAAAATAAAATCCCACATTTGACATGTGGTACGCTTCAGGGAACGTGTCCCAATTTGTTGGTAAGCTTTAATTCAACGGGAGCGTACAAGAGGAAAAAGTGAACCTTACAAAATTGAAACTTCACAAAAATTGAGCCGGAACCGCTTTTTGTGCTATTTAGCTTGCCCCATTGCATTGAGATACTGTCCTTCCAATTTTCTACCCACTTATTGGCCAAATGTAGCCGCAATTTTTGCAGTTCTGATAGCAAATTCGTATAAACAGCCTGCTTGTAATCCTCCAAATGTTTACCCACCGTTTCTTTCAACGCCCTCGTATCGGATTGCCACCAAAACCAAAAACTCAATTCACGAGAAGAACTTCAAAAAAATTCAACTCAGATAATAAGATTGCTTCCTCAAGCAAAATGTGAACAACTGTAAATCACTGTTATATGGAATTTCATCTTTGCATTGAGTGAATTGAATCCCCACAGCATGCTGTGGGGATTCTTTGTGTGCCGCTGCAGCACAAAGTAAATAGACAGAAATTGTAGAGCATAATCAGGTATATAAGTCTCATGCTATTTTCATGACTGAACAATCGTTATATTAAATGTAAGTTGAACAATACGTCACAATAAGCTTACTTGAGCATAAAACTGACGTGAGTAAAATTGACACCCACATAAAGTATAGTTTGTATGGGAGTCATCCGTATTATCATAGATAGGGATGTTTGAAAATTTTCCGAATTAGCTGCTATTGGCTGCAGCCTGAATTGTAGGCCAATTATAATTTTTAAAAATAAAATACATGTATTAACTGCAGTTCAAAATTTGACGATATAAAATTGTAACAGCTTATTGTTGTACATTGCTGTTGAAAAATTTCCCCTGCGTATGCCTTGATTCCCCAAGAGAAAATAAAAACTACTAATTATGTCTCCTGACTATGGAAATGCAACACTGGGAAATGCGAACTCGTTGAATATATTCTAACAATAGTAATAAATTACCTTGTGCTCTAATGTGTGTTTTTAAAGAAAAATAACTCTTTAGTTTAACGTAACATCACCTCTATTGAGCACCAAACGAGCTACTATTTTTACTCTGTGCAGATTTACACTTTTCGAAGATGTTGCTCACATAATTTAACAAGACATGTACTCCGAGTGGGACGTTGCTGTTTCAATAAATTTTGGAATTCTGATAAAACGCAAAACTAGAATCCCTTTCGTAGGAATGCTTTCACTTTAGTAGATCCACTGAATGTGAGGTAACTCTGGGCTTTTCTAAGAAGAGGAGGTCATGTAGTACGTGACGTGTTTAAACACGGTTAATAGATCATTCCATACTTGAACTGACAAACAAGTATTAACAGGAATGTTTCAACACAGTCCATTATTTATTTGTTAACAGCGATCACAGCACGTTTTGTGTATCGTTAAGCATTATTGTAAGGGCACATTTTAATTGCTTAGGCAGAGTAACAAGCAAAATGAAATGTTTTTCAAAAATTCCATAACTTGGAGAGAACGTTGACTGCATTTTATTTTTCCTCCAAAAATTACATCCTTGCTAAAACTGGATCAACAAATTCATGACTGTAAACGTTTCAAAATTGATAATACAGTTTTAATGAATTTTTCTGAAAGTCATATCAGTTCGTAGTCTACAGGAAATTTTTTGTGTCCGCTTCAATCTGTGAAAATAGGAAATTAACTGAAAGCAAAGATCAACCGCCATTGACATTAAATTGGGTTAGTCTAATAGATTTATAAATAATTGAATAATAATGTGTAATGTACAAACTTAAATACTGTTGTCCAACATAGACTTTTTGATTAGCATATTATCACGCATCGGAAAGCCTTTGATTCCAAAACCCAACAATATGATCTGAGGGAAACAGGAAGACCGGCAAATATGCTTTACCCCATGGATAGGTATTTAAAACAAATGAGCAAAACATTTTTCATATCATGAGCGAGACAATACGGATGCTTATATTGAATACAAAAAATACATTCCCAAAATCGGATTCATGCTGGTCGAGTTCGTGGCATGTTACATGACATACGATCATGTAATATACTCAAGGCACACAACGTATGTTCTATATAAAGACGAATTAGTAACCACAACAATCTGGATTTCTTTCATTTTCAAAATTAGAAAATTCGGAGATAGTTAGAAACTAAAAGAGGGTTCTCATGTAAAAAATAACGTAGGTTTTGATCCAATTCAGCTTCTCCGAGTTGAAAAATGAGTTATGCGACTAGACAAACTTACGAAACAGACAAATAAATAAATGGTGATATTCTTAGAATTCAAATATCCAATCGACAAATCCATCTTGAACCCACTTCACAGCCGTCATCGGATTGTATAAGTATTATATATAAAAAGAAAAGTAGCAGTTTTTTGCAAGTCGTTTTGTCAATACTGAACTTCAAATGTGCATAAAAAAACTTTTCAGTTAGTCTTGGTCCCCCTGGAAACAACCACTAAAAAATAAAATATACGAATGTTATGTAAAAGCTCTATCTATTCTGATGCGATAATAATGACTATGCGGGTTTTTGATTTGGGAATCAAATTTCGGGGAATTGCTTTACATAGCACTACTGAAAGCAACGGCTTCCAATGGTCAGGAAAAAAACTCAAAAAGGAATGAAAGGTTAACGACTTTTTGCTTCTTCTGAAATAAAGGCTGGTAGACAGTAGGGTTAAATCAAACAATATCCCGTATTCTCCTCAATTATCTCATATCCTCGTTAATTGTTACTTATTCTTCTTAATTATCACTTATCCTCCTTCACTAATCCCAATTCTACAAAAAAAGTAGCTTTTGTAGGTAGTTCAGTTCTCAATGGGGAAATGTGAAACTTTTGGTTCAATGTATTACTCTATGATGAAATTTAACTGTGCTTACTTAGTTAATAAGTACACGGATATAGCTGAAAATCCATAGTGATCCTGATCTAAACAGTCAGTGTGCCAAGGTTGAAGTAAATCTGATATTTTCATCTTATTTTATTGCATAGACATCCACCAACCCATCCATACGACACGAAATATGCCCATTTTCATAGAAAACAATTCATTCCGGTTGAACTTTAAATAAATTGAGTGATGGAGGTTTTGCCATCAAATCAAGCTACAGAAAGCTAGAACAATATCAAGGTGTGATTGATGATCAATGATGTAACAATAACAACGTCAGCTAAACACCTTCCAAGAAAAGTTTTCTGCAAAAGTCCATTTTGCAGGGTTACAAAAAAGTTTCTACAAATGTACAGACTGAGGTTGAGTAGACTTTAGATTGTTAATGATGAGCAGGGCTTTACACAAAATGCATACAAAGCTTAGCTTTTCATTCGTTAACGGAATCGAGTTTCCCCTTGAGCAGAAAACAAAGCTATGCGTATTGCAATTGACAACTTATAGAAAAAGGTGAAAGCAGCACTTCCTGAGCTCAGTTCATTTTTGCGAGTTCAACTGTAAGCACACTACTCCACGAGACCTTGGATTTACTTTCGCTTTCACAAAAACACATACTCTAGCATATTTTGCAAACACGGACTGATGCCTTGTGATTTTCCACAACCTCGCTTGGGGCATTGTGATATGCATGTTGGCTTTGAGACTGACTTGGGCAACGCAACTGCTTTTGATGTCGAATCCGCCGAAAATTTATTTTTCAACACATCGTTGCTGTTACCTGAAACAAATCGTGAGATTGAAGACTCAATATTTATTCTTGTAGAAAAGATAAAAACCATTGGCATAACTGAACTTTTTAAGAAGTTAAGTGCAAACTCCAGAAATTGTGTGATTGCTTACATGGTCATGTTTGTAATTGGTGCTCCAGGAAATCTCTATGTCGTGTTTTCAATGGGTTGGCAACTGTGGAAAAGGAGATACAAGCGTTCTTCCAGAATCAAATTACTAATATGGCATCTTGCGTTAGCCGACTTGTTTGTGACATTTGTTGTGATTCCAATCGAAATTGTTTGGAGAATGACCATCCAGTGGTATGGAGGAAACTGGTTGTGTAAATCTATCCAGTTTTTGAGAACATTTGGACTGTACCTAAGCTCAATGGTTATTATTTGCATCAGCATGGATAGGTTTTGTGCAATTGTCTTCCCACTCAGATCGCTTGGAGGAATGAGACGTATCCATAAAATGTTGTTGGCTGCTTGGACATTTTCTGTCTTTTTTGCGTCTCCACAGGCACGTATACCTATAAAATAACATATTTACCGTTTCTATAAAATCGCAACCAATAAGGTGTGCTGTAGTAATTTTAATGGCTACGGATCTCTAATTTTAAAATGTTGGCTGGTTGAAAACATTATAAACATAATGCATTTAATTGTTTTCCAGATCGTCGTTTTCAGTGTGCAGAAGCATCCACTGCATCCTTCCTTCCGATTTTGCACAAATTCTAACTATTTTACGACTTTTGACATGGAGATTTTGTACAATCTACTTTCACTCGTGGTGATGTACTTTGCCCCACTGGTTGTTATCATTATTACATACACCTTGGTGTTTCTCAGCATTTCAAAAAAGGGCAGTAAAGAACGTTATCAGAACTCAGGTAAATGTTTTGTTCAATCCCAAATGTCCAAAATTATAAATGTCGTATGTCGTAAAATTCAAGATATTCGTTTTGAAAATATCACAAAATTGGCAGTATTTAAAACAAAATGTGTTCTCTGTCATTGTTTCTCCAAATTTTTGAATTTATCATCATTTAAACAATTTTATGTTGTCAGAGCAACAAAACCGCAGCAACCACATGCGACAGAGTGGAAATGCATGTCAAATTACTCGTGCCAAAACTAAAGCTATGTGGATATCAATGTTGATTGTGACTGTATTTGTACTTTGCTGGACACCATTTGTGGCGATGACGCTTTGGTAAGTTGTAGCCCATTAAAATAGTGTATATCTTATTTTATTTGGCTAGAAGAAAATTGAGAAAATTGTATGAAAAAAGCTTGGATAACGGTGAATACATCGCACTTCATTGACACTTTTCAGGTACATGTTGCGACTTTAGAAACTGCCAGAGAGGGCTTTGTTGACGCCAGAATTCGGGAACGCTCTTTTTTACAGCTGTCTTCAAACTCTTGCTTGAACCCAATCATATATGGAAACTATTTGAAGCGCTGCTTCAGATGCATCTTTCTCTGTGGATGTCCACAAGTGCTTGGAAATCCATCGGTTACCGCGCAGCGTCTTCACACTCCTGCAACATTCAATAATATTAATGCTATGAATAGCAGCATTATCTTGAGAACACCCATTCCAAACTCTTCTGTAAAGGATACTCAAGTATAACTGACTTGTCTATTTGGAAGTGTATCAACCGAAAGGTTGATAAATTTTATTCGGGTAAGGATTTTAAATTTCTGTAGACAATGTTGTAACCAAAACTGAAAAAACATTAACAGTTTGTCCAATCAAGAAATTGCCTTATAGATTTTCAGGAATTTTTTAAAAGTGAAGTGTGTAGCCGTGTTAGATGCTCATACTTTGTAGTACCTAAATTTCAGTGAACCAAAAATTTATTTCTGACGAAATCCATACAAATCAGAGAGTATTATTATCTTTGGACTTTTGTGTAATAAAGCGTAATATTTTTTAATGGCATGCATTTAATGCGTCACTGTAAAAGATATTTTGCCACTCTTTTTAGGTAAAATGCAAAATGGGAGAAAGTGTCACTTTTTAAGAATTAGACATCACCGATTAAATGAAACTTCACTTTTATGTAAATCCTTCACTTAAGCAAAAAGCAACATGTATATAGGTAAATGTTGCGTAGTGTAGTTTAATGAAAATAGTAAGATTAATATATCTGAAGATTTTACTTATATGCTTAAATAAGAGCACCACATAAAAGCTCGCACGGCTACTATTTTAGCGGCTCGTCTTATCTTATTAGCGTATCAATATTAATAATAACTAGTGATGATAAAATTTAATAAATGTATGAGCATTCATTAGAGTACAATGAAAAGCCAGCACACGATGTCAGAGTTATTTTAATACTAGGCGAGAATGAAAGGGCCTTTTTATGTATCGTTGATTCTGGCTTTTACAAAGCTGAATTCATTTATGGACTGCAAACTGCACTTATATTTATTATGTATATATAAATAGTAAAAGTATTACTATTTTTAAATTGATAACATATTAGTGTTATATTTTTTCATAGAGCAACCTTTTTGCCTTTAAATAGTTTGGGTCTTTTTTCATAGCTACTGCTGTTATCTTTAAGTATGCATAAATACTACAATTAAATTGCCACAATTGATTATGCAAAGAAAGTCATCTGTTGTATGAATTTGGTGTTTCAAAAAATTAGACAGTCCCACAACGTGGACATGTGTACTGTATACAGAATTTGTGGTTTTGGGACACATGCTTAATTACTGAAATGATGAGTAATGATACATGAAGGGCGTTTTAGAGCCCTACAGAAATCTGATGAAGTGTTGTAAACCTAAAACACTTATAGCTTACTTGAAGATAACAAACACTATAAAACCCATCACATCACCAAATGAAATCAAGTTCTTGTAGATGTAAGTTTTATTCAGTTGCTAACGCTGAAACTAGAGCTGAAATTAAGTACAGAACTTCATCCAACAAGCAAATGACGTACTACTTCATATCATCAACCGGAACTGCCAAAATAAAGGAAGTGAATGTTAAAAAACATTTGATTGTACACAAATGCCGGTCGAAAGTAGTTGAAGGTTATAAAAAGTATCTATCGTTTGTGGAATTATGTAATATTGGGAAATATTGTGAAAGCCATGTAACTCTTCCTTTAACCAAAGTTTAAAACATAATGCTCAAGAAGTGCACGTGGTTTCCTAGGTTTACTATTGTATGCAAGTGAAAGATAAATTCCCTTAATCAAGTATTCATAAGCTCAAAGTTTTATTCCATTCAGTCCTAAATACATTCCGAACTCAGTATTAGAATGGGCTCAATTTATGCAAGACATTAGAAGGAGCCTGGGCATATTTTAGGGGGCGAAATGGCCACAAAACCAGATAGAAACGAGAAGAATATTTGTTAACTGCAGCAAATTCTGAGTTAGCATTGAAATGAGAAGTGAAAGGCTTCCTATAGGATAAAAGGAATATGAAAAAGAAAGCTGTCACTAAGCTCAGTTCTCTTTCGAGGGATTAGGAGAAAGCATATAGTTCAAGCAAGTCAATGCATCAATTTCACATTGCAACTAACTATTCTTTTTGGCAAGTACTGCTTATAAAGACTGATACTTTGGATGATTTGTATTATTGCGTGGGGCGATCTGACACGAATCCTTTTAAAACCCTCCGTCGATAGAAAAATTTCTTGATGCTTACCACGATCGTAGTTCGGAACTCTGCCAGCAAGAGAAAGCTAGTAGACGTGGAAACAACGGGGAAACTTTTTCCAGATCAAACATAAGATCAAAGTTCAGTAGTGCTGCTTTCACTCGTTCGACACACTCGTTTAACATTATTTTGCTATAGTCATTATAAACATGAAAGGTTCTTAGACAAATAGAAATGGATAATTTGCCCATATTTCAGGTTAAAAAAGTGCACTGCTTGTTGACTAAATTAAATACCGGAGAAACCTATATTGAAGTTGATGGAAGCTGTTAATGAACTTTTATTTATCTGACAGTATCTGTGCGACAAATCGAGGGAAAACTAGAATATTAGTGGTATGCAAAGTATGCACTCAAAATTGACATAAAAACTTCCGCGAGTGCATAACGAATTTGAGTTCAATCGCATTTAAAGGGCGAGCTTCTACGACCGTCATATTCACTATTGTGTGTACTCTAAGTTGATATTGATCAGTGGAGCTCTTCCGCTTCAGTAGTAGACCTTTTTCGTCCCGTGAAGTATTCCGACTTAAGCACAAAACAATGTGATGTGGTACGCAAGAGAAATACGAAGAAAAATGAAGTGAAAGCACTGTAGTAAGTGTAAGTTCACGACATCCCCGCTATTTACAAGAGCTACCACTTGCCTTTCACGTTTACACCGCAGGAATCTTCACTTCTTACCTCAACTTGCTTTTCTACTAATGACTGATATTTTGTACCATTTTTGGAGTATTGTGAAATGGATCTTGACTATGAGACTGGGTAGAGTAACAACTATTTTAGAATCCGAATTACTGGAGAACATATTTCTCAGCAAATTGGTACTGTTACCAGAGACAACTGATGGAATTGAGGTTTCCTTATTTCGCATCGTGGGAAAGATTAAAACTATTGGAATATCAGAATTGTTTAAAACGTTGAGTGCCAACTCCAGAAATTGTGTGATCGCTTACATGGTCATGTTTGTAATTGGTGCTCCTGGAAACCTCTTCGTCGTGTTTACAGTGGGTTGGAAACTGTGGAAAAGGAGATTCAAGTAGTCCTCAAGAATTAAATTGCTTTTTTGGCATCTGGCCATAGCTGACTTGTTAGTGACCCTTGTTGTGATTCCTGTTGAAATATTTTGGCGGCTGACAATCAAGTGGTATATAGGCAACATGTTGTGTAAACCCATCCAGCTTGTAAGAGCCTTTTAGTTGTACTTGAGCTCAATGATGATTATTTGCATCAGCATGGATAGTTCTTGTGCTATCGTGCTCCCACTCGGGTCTCTAGGAGGAAGGAAGATCCACACAATATATGCCACTGCTTGGAGTTTTCCATTTTATTCGCATCTCCTCAAGCAAGTCTGATTTTCTTGAACATATAAACGTAGAATAGTTGTGTCAAACATCTTCATATGCTCAAGAGTTTTCCATCCACTAGTTCGATTTTTTGCAACGATCGTGCCTCTAAATGGTGTCGAAAATTCTCGATAATTTTGGTCATGTTTGGAGACGCTTAGTGCATTTATTCAACCCATTTTGGTAACTTTAATCGCTCTATTTACATGTTTCCGGCTGCACAACTTGATATCAATAAAATTGAGTTGGTATTGATTTTTAAAAGAACTTTCTTCTACCCAATTATGTTTTTCATTGTAGCTTTTTGTTTTGTAAAATAGTTAGATTTTTCAAATAATCTTTTTTGTATATGAATTTGAAATAGTTTATTTTTTAAACTTTCAGATTGTCTGCGGATGTCCCCAAGCTCTTGGAAATCCTTTGACTACAAATGCTTCTACGGGTTTCCCAGAAACATTTAATTGCTATAATGAAATGAGCAGTAGTATAAAAGCAAGACATCCCGTCAAAAAAGTTTCAGCCAATGATCATAATGTATTGGAACAAATTGAAATGCGTGTGTTGAACAATAACACTGGCGAAAAAAGAATGCATTAATACTTTAAAGAAAAATTTGTTTGAGGTAAAGAAAGAAGGTCCATCAAACATTTTTTGTGTTTCTATTTCTGAGGAAGTTTTAAGGATGCTCAAAACTGGGACTTACAGTGAACTTATTTTTATATGTAACTAATGATATGGACACTGTTTTCATAATGTTGTAATAAAACCTAATATATTCGAATTTTAAACGCTTTGTGAATGTGGAGCTCTGTAAATTGTTATTTATTTTAACACATGTGAATAGTTCCATCGTGCATATTGCAGGCCATCCCATTTGTTATTTCTTTGGAATCTGGTGGATTATTTTGGAGTGAGGTTTGCTTCATTAAGTAACTCAACGTATTATCATAACAAGCAATCATTTGCGTCTTTGAATGCGAATAAAAAACAGTCACTAAAGAACTGCATATGGTTGGCTCTGCTGAAATAAAAGAAACTCAAGATTTTTCACTTCCGTAACAATCATAAAAAGTGTAGACAAAGCACAATTAAATGTATACACTACAATAAATTGCCCTGTGATATAAACTAGCAAGATGTCATGGAGATGAAAACCTAGAACATAAAGCCTCATTGCAGTAAAAAAAGATCACCCAGCTGCATCTGTTCTTTCTCAATAAAAAGAATTATTTGCAAAATTAAGGGGCAAATTGAAACTGTATATTCACGTACGTTTCTTCTATGTTCTTTTTCACATCCTCATCGCTTTTGACTTTTTCATTGTTTCTTATGAAGCAGAAGTCAACCTGTCTATTTTCTAAGTTTACTTTCCAAATTATGTAGAATCTGTGCATGGCCACGGGTTGCTGACCCAAATGCAGATCTAGGGAAAGAAAAAGATCAATACTGCACATATGAAGGTACGCATACTTTAATGAGCAACGATTCTTCGGCGGCTAAAATGACAGACATGGAGAACGATATTATTATACGGGAGTAACAATGCCGTTGATAATGTATGTTTGTAGCACCAATATTTTTTACTTTCATAAAATAGCAGCACAGCAAAAGCTTATGAAATGCCAGTAGAAATGTCTATTGTAGGTAGTAGCCTGGATATTAACCTGTACCTTTTGAAACCAGGGATTGATGAGCTTACTGTCTTGCAACATTTTCCTTTTTCAATTCTGAAGTGTTCAGATACGGGTAGTCCATTGATTTTGAAAAAAAACTTTCGCTTTCGCACGCTTTCAACCTGGAAAAACTACGTCGAATTGTAAACAAACGGGAAACGCCAAAAGTGAAAGCATTACACTCAAAGTGTCTGTGAGATCCAACTACTCTGCCCTACTCTTCGAAACAGCACTCGCTTGCATGCTCCAAGTACAACAGGCTCTCAAATCACGAAATGGAGAAAGTGAGTGAAGTGTGTAACATATCCTTATTTGTATTATGCAAGTGGGGCTGTAGTTTGGCAGGAGATGCTTTGCTCAGCAATAATTCTAGTTAAGGCATAGTTGCTGGTACGGACCAATTTCAAGGAGTGTCATTTTTTCATTACAATGGGAAGCGTAGTATGTTGTATGTGCTTTTTTTAGAACGGTCCAATGGTTTGTTCTTTATTGGAAACTAGAAACTCTTTGAGTAATTGGAACTGTCAATAGAAGTCTTTTTCCAATAAATTGGAGACTCTATCAACACAAGCCAGTTTTTTGTCTTACTTTGAATTCTAAATGGCTAATTAAAGAGAATTACCAATATTCATGCTTATTTTTATTGAAAAATTAGCAGGTTAAATCTATCAAACCATTATGCGTTTGGAAGAATTGACACTGTTTTTGGTTTAAAGTCTCACTTTGGAAAGTTGATTTTTCCTGTAAAACTGTGCAGGTTTAGAAAATATAGCGGGATGTTTGAAGAAGGACTGATGCAATCTGGTAACAATGACTCAACTTTTCAGTTGAAATTCACATTCAATGCAAAAAAGAATGCATTGCATTCGATCGTTTGGTTAAAAGTGATGTGGTGTATGTGTTGGTGTTTGCTTGTAATCTTGCGAAATGAGAGCACGGCCAAATTGGAGTTTTCCCCAGTAATATTATCCTTACTTGTTCCAATTTTAGGGCTGATCATGTTTTGTTTTCGTCAGAACTCCTTTTCTAACTATACCATCTTTGGGTAACCGAATGGAAAGAGAAAGATAAATGCTATTGGGAAGACCAAACCGGGGCTTTTAAAAAGGATAAAATTTAAATATTAAAGTAGGGAAACAGACGTTATGAGATACAATTCCAGCCGCATTGTCAATACGCGCTTCCATTTTCACAGCATGGTTCATTTAACGAAACCAAGGAAGGTTTAAGCTGGTGGAGTAATCTTGTTTTGGTTGTCTCCAGTTTTCGTATCCGATCTTTCACTTTTTTGTTCGCCTACTTTTTTGAAGCCTTTGTAAAGAATCAAGCACCATTCATTCTTTTATATTATATGTAATCAAGAGATGAACTCGTGTTTCATGTTAAGTAGTTCTATTGTCAACTTTTTGCGGTTTTCTGTTCCTAGAAATTTTCGGGTTTTGAAGAGTTTCATTTTTCACATTGGGGACAAGCTTTATTTACCCAATGGTTTATTTATTTTATTGTAATTCACAGCCTTTCTCGTTTTCACTGGAAAAAGCAATATCTCTGTGCCTTTGTGAGGTGAATTTTAGAACATCTCCGAGATTTAGAAACCATACGTCGAATCTCATACATCTATTCTCGTTCTTGGTAGTACAAATGCTCAACTGATGCCTTTACTGCTAAATTAAGATGAATGTATCTATATTACGTTGAAAGGAAATAGTGAGACCACACTTGATTCGGAAGCATTTTTATTATCAAAGACATTCTTACAACTCAGCCGGATGATAATAACAATTGAAAATAACCTTTGATCCTTCCTTCTTCATCTGAATTCTAAGATCCGCTTTCTTTTGACTGTCACAAGGAAGGGCAGCTGTTGTGCTAGGGCCATACCTGCGCTATTGTGACTTTATTCGCTTTCAACTGTAAAATTTGAAATGTAATAAAACACTTTGGTTTGTCAGATACCTGCTTAACTCTAAAATTCTTAACAATTGTCATACATTTTAGGGTTGAAAAGACAGGTTTTCTGAGAATAAAACAAGATGGAACTTCACTCGATTGTAATGGGCGTATACAAAAGCGTCTGAATGTTTGACAAATGGAAGAAAAATTGTTTCACGCTGTTTCTTCCTGTTTTATTTTGAGCCTGTTTATAACAAAAATTCCTTGAATAACAAAAGCCTACGATTTCATATAAAATAGTTTAGCATCAATGCGGAGAACCGAGGTAGAAGCAAAAAAATACTTGCGTTTTATTGATGTAGTTTCCATAAATTTTCTTATAATGCCTAATGCATTCGGCGTTGAATTTTCAACTCAACTCTAGATAAGACAAATGGAAATGGAGGATAAGAGAAAAAAGTATTTTGATCTTTCACACGTACTTCAAAATTGTTCGCTGAAAATTATATTTAAAATCTTAAGGACCAATGGTTGCGGCTGGTATGTTTACCTCGTTTTAAATAACGAAGCAATTTCATCCAATCTCTGCTTTGGAAAGAAATTCAAGGTTAAAATTACTAACCACAACGTCATGCTCTCATCATTAGTTGGAATTTCCGCAACTACACTGATTTCTTTCTCCATTGAGGGCATACTGTTATTGCTTACACATTTTACGACACTTTTATTTGGGAAGAAAACACACTAATATCATTGTTAACAGCGGTTTGAGCTCATTATTTTTGAAAAGGAGAAAGCTGTTTCAGCTCGAGTCTCCAAATAGCAACTGTTCTACCTATGCCCGTGTGTTTTCATCGTTTCTTAGCTCATATGTCACTACTTGGAAATTGGAAATCAATCAATACACAATAAATCATAAATGCCACCTGCATAGATGACAAACATGTTTTATGTTTAAAAAAAGAAGATGCTAGCTTGTTACACAAGAGGTGAAAGCACAGAAACAGCAATGTAGCACTCGCTTCCTGCGTTGTGGAAAGTTACAGCAAATCTGAACTGAATTCCTAATTTTAAACATGAGCCAGGCTTCATATTACGAAAATCAGTGGCTTTTGGAAGACACGTTTCACAGATAACTGCCAAATATGCTAAAACGAAGTGTTTCTCAATTTCTGTCAAAATCACACGTACTTACAATCATAGTATATCATACTTTCAGACAAATACAATTCGTTTTTTTACTTCATGCTCCCTTCCTGACTTCCTTTTCCTACTTTTCTGTTGCAAACTCACCGAAATTGGAAAAATCCATTCAAGCTTTCACCCAAACTCAATACCGATATTACTGAAAAGCCTATGTTTTCCGAGATTGTATCTTGTGTCCATAATTTATGAAAATTTGTCTTGCGAGTAACGGTTCAACGTGTGCTAATGAAATAAAATTGCAATCCCGTCATTTTACTGTGCATAACGATGATTCCAAGGTTGTTAAAGTTGGTTCGTCGTAAGCTTTATTTCCAAACAGCCAGACTCTACATCATTGAAGTATAAATTATAAACGCTACATCAAAAGCGCGTTTTTGAACCTCCACTTTGAAATCATAACCACACTCAAAGACAAACTCCGCGAAATCTTACGTATCTTTTATAAATCTTACTTAATTTTCCAACTTCTAAAGAAACGCAACGTCTGATGTATACCCAATCAGAATGTCTTAAATAGGAAGTGAAAGTTCATTTGAAGCGCGGAAAACACCAATTTTGCTACATTCAGGTTTGAAACCTTTAAAGTTGGAAAACTATTATTCCTGCTTAACCAAATTAACTCTGATGTATAATCGGTATTCTACGCTCAAACTCAAAGCTCTACAAGTTTTCAAGCCTTTTCTCAGTTTTCTGTCAAGCCATGAATTCAGAAGAGAGTCCAATACAACAATTACGAAAACGAAGTAAAGTATAACGAATAAAAAAATTACCAAAATAATATTGACATAAATCAGAAACGATTGAATTCCAAAAATTATGCATTCCAGCACAACCTCTTTATTTTGGTCCAATCCTCAAGAGTACCTCCCCTATTATGGTTTCCTTGATGGCAGCAGCTTCCTTCAATTTACTTTGATAATAAGTTCATTGTCATTTGTCATTGGGTGTTCGGAAACAGCAGAGTCAATGTTAAAAGATTTGCTGCGTTGATGTTCTTTTAAACGAAGTTTAAAGTTTCTTCCGGCTTCACCAACGAAAATGTATCCGCATGAGCAAGATATTTTGTAAACTCCAGCATCCTTCTTCTTTTCAGTTGTGTCCTTGTGAGTTGTGATGTTTTCAGAGATGCGATTGTACGGATTGTAATCTAATGGATTTCCAAGTTGTCGTGTTATTATGTTTGCTAGGGTTCCCGTCAATCCATTGACGTGCGGAAGTATGATACGTGGTTTATCATCTTTGGAGGATGAAGGAATTATGCTGAAGTTGTTGATGATACGTCTTATGTTTTCGTCAATCCATTCGGAAGGGTAGTCTGCCTGTTGAAGGTAAGGAGCTGTGTTTTACTCTTGCTGCCAAAGCTTATGGGTAATTCTGGTGGTGCAGAAATCCTGTGGAAGTACAAATATCCCGTTTTGCTGTATTGTGTTGCAAGAGAGCTGAACGGATGACATGCCATGCCAGCTAACATATTTTACGACTTGGTGAGTTTTGTTTCTCATGAGGGCAAATGGGAATACGAATAAGGTTTTTATCCTTCAGTGTTGGTGTGATGGTTACAAAGGAGAATCTAAAGCAAAAGTCTGAAAGTATTAGACTCATGATGATAATGATAAATCTATCATCGAATTTTTACTCGTTGTAGAGTTTCGTAATGACACAACTAAACTAACAACGAAGGTTGACTTACAAAACACCAGTCAACCGGACCGCATTGCATTGTAGAAAATAAAGGGCAGTGGCAAACTCTTCACAGGTTGTGTTAATAGCGTCACACTTCACATGAAGCTTACCAATTAGTTCTGAATTGGTTGGAAGCTCAGATTTTAACATGTATCAAGTGTCAGTTTAATGATTTTTTGTGAATCGTAGGTTTCAAACAAGGCTTGTGTTGAGCTTGAGCTAGCTCTTCGTAAGAACAAGTGACAAAAGCATCTGGTAGAAATTAGAATTTTGGAAACAAGTGTAGCTTAACTCACAGAAATTATCGTTGTTACTAATACAACCTGTTTTTCATCTCTAATCACGTTAACACATTTTGTGAAACATTATTAACGTCAGCATATTGTTAAAAAGACAAAACTAATGTAAAGCTTAACGGACTCAAATTCCTCCAAGGTCAGTGTAAGTTATTGCGAAGGGGAATTTTGCACAAAGACTACATAATATATTAAAAATTTGACGAATTGCTGCCACACACAAAAGCTGTTGCAATTCCCATGAATATGAAGGTCAATTTGTTTTTGCTGTAGAAAGTTGAGAAGCCATTCTGCTCTGGCTGAGAGCTGATGTGACGAATCGTAAAGTAACATGAAAATGAAGCAAAGCGGAACTTGAATCAGAAAGCTACAGATTACAACACGTTTGAGAGTATAATGGATCCTAAAAATAACCTCTGCGGATGTAAAAGGCTTAGTACGAAAATGTAAAATAGCAGCAATAAATCGGGGTTTACGTGAGCATTTCAAAAATTCAGGGGAAAATGACCAAAATTTAGTTTTTATGAGTACATGAAACGGCATTTCTACTAATGCATTTTATTGACTTTAATTTGACTTGGTTTTCCCAATGCAATAGACAAAAGTCACTTCTTCATGAACACAAATGATTCATGATGATAGTACTACCAACATACTTCATATTTCAAGTTTGTATATCCTACTAAAAACAAACTTACCAAAACTGCGCAACCCCTTTTTTCCCTGCAGAAAATTTAAAAACAGGGAGATAAAGTGGGGAGAAAGTGCATTCTTGCTATAAAAATGCAAAATGGAAACGCTAAATAAATAAATCAGGTATAAATCTGCATATCAAAGTATATTGCTAACGACTACCGGTTACCATTTGCTTGTGCAAAAAAAGTCTTTACGACCTGAATTGTTTGAATGGACAAAATTAAATTTATTAAGTGATACTGTAAACAGAACTTTAAAAATCAACGTCTGTCAATCTGACAAGTCTTGCTAGCCTTGTAAGTCTCAATCTTATTAGTCTTTTTGCACTTGATGCAGTTTGTGTGGATTTCAAAGGCTATTCAAAAACACACAATCGACAGCAACATTGAACTATAACATTCTTGACACACTTCAAAATGAAAACAAATGTGAAAGTTAAAGTGAAGAGTTCAAAGCTCAGTTACTGTACATTTAAATTAATGTGGATGGAAGGCAAGTTAAAATGAAATAAAATATTTACTCGTAACTGCAGCTTTAATCACTTATGAAAACCCCATTATTCTAACCTACTAATTCACCCTTTCTGAAGTAATGAAGCAAAAAGTTACAGGGAAATGCCAGGTAGTTAAAAAGCTTGAAAATACATTAAATTTGTAGGAATTCTCATATTCTACAATTTCTAAGAAACGGAAGGGCAGCTGTATTTAGTTAAGAAAGTTGATGTAAAGAAACTCAAATACGGGTTTAATTAATAAATGCTTGTTCCCTAAAACGAGATTCCTCTTTTTGTCGTTGTTGAGAAATGCGTGCAGATGGCGGATGTTTGTGTAGAGAAAGTTTAAGCTGCATTATGGTTTACAGACAGGACTAAAAGTATCGAAAGTATGTTTTATTACTATTAAAGTTCCTGTTGAATAATTTTATAAGGATGTGCAGAAGGTATTTTATTTCACAGGTGTAAACTGATGAACAATTGGAATTTTTTTTATTAAAACCACTTGCAGAAATTATTACTGTTACGATAACGACGTTAGATTATTGTAATTGTAGATTAAAGAAAACAAGGGTCACTTGAGGATAAGCTGTTAAACAAACTTGTTTGTGAAGACACGAATAAACGGAAGCTGTTCAAGCAGCAAATAACACAAAGCGTGTCTCCACAATACCACTGGATTGTTAAGCCCACAAGTCGGGGTTAACAATTGGGCTCCTTTTTCGCAGCCGCCTACCCACCAAAAACACAATGAAGAGTTTTTGGGAAAATGTTCATTACCGTTTATGTAAAAAAGAACGGGTAAGTCTCGTTGAATGACAAGTTTTTGTTTTTAGTCAGAATGTAGAATATAGCCATGATCAATTTATGGATTAATGTGAAGGTTTTGTAAGGAAGGCTTAGACAATAAAAACTTTCTCACTATTTTATCGTTATAAATGCCGTGCTTAACGGTATTACCACTGCATTTATATATTTTAAGTTTTATGTGTTTCTACAGAAGCGACTCAATTATACTTTATATGGTACCGCTAGATTACGGAGTTAGCGTGCTTAAAACTTACGCACTTGCTTATGTTTATAAATATAAAATACCGCTACGAAACGGCATCTATAACGATAAAGTAGTGAGAAAGTTTTTATTGACTAAGCCTTCCTTACAAAACCTTCACATTAATCCACAAATCTGTATAAATCGATCTGTAATTCTACATTCTGACTAAAAACTGTGATGGAAACTGTGGTAGTTTATATTGCAAGAGTTAAGTTTCAAGAAGAAGGTTATGTTCGTGACTCCTTTGTTATATAGTTTGGAAAGTGTTGCTAGTGAAGGAAAAGTTGGTTAACCTTAACTGGCTTTTAGTAAAAGCAGACAATTCTGTCCAACGTTTGTTCTGCTTATACATTGGTTACTCGTTGTGGTTTTTCTAAACATTAACCACGTAAATAGCTCACAAAGAAGTCTACTTAAGTACCAAAATCAAAGATATCAGAGTTGATTTAGATCTCCACTTATTAGTTTAGGAGGCAGTACTCTTTGACGAAGTTTCCTTGAAATTTCATTGTGGGTCAAAAGAAAAGCTGTTACTTGTGGGGGTTTTCATCCAGTCTCTTGTACTAGGTGAAATGAAGAGGGGTATCCAGGAAGGGAACAAATTACGAGTTGAATCGACTTGAAAGAACTGTTCAGTTCAAGTTTCAAATCAGTAGGTTTATAATGACAGGTTTAGGTCATCTTTAGCACGTGTGTCCACTGCCTTGGTTCTAATTGGGAAGGAATCTTGAGAAGAAAAATTATCTGCTAGTGGGGCAACATGATAACTGGGTGTTTTACTTTATAAAGTTTCAAGGTATTTAAAAGATTACGTGGACATCATAAACACATTTGAAAAGTAAGTAGTAATGCCACATGGAAGAAAATTTGGGATTGGGATAAAATGATGGTAATAAACAATTGGTTTGCCTTTAGGAAAAGAAAAATGAGTGAAGAGCTTCATTTCAATAGAGGATAAGATATATACTACAATCTACAGTATATCCTTGGTTTAATACTTATTCTAGTCATTGTTGTGACCGTCTGGATAATATACGTTTCGAGACGTCTGTCGCTAACAACATACTAGTGTGCAAAAATCGTTCTAGTTTTGCTACAAAAAAAATAACTAACCTTAACGTGATATTTAACAAACCCTGTGGTTGTTCAAAATACGAATTTTTCTTGGACTGTGTACTAATATTTACCTCGATGGCAACATAATCATACATATTTTTATATCAGAACATATTTACTAATCTAAGTTCTCTTCTGTGAACTAAAATGGGTCATATGGAAAATATATTGTCTGCACACAAAAATGATTAGTTAATTGATTGCCAGAATAGAGAAGGAGTAAATTTGAACACGATTGCATGATTTTTTTTTCAAACGCATTTTGAAGAGGAGGAGAAAATTTGACTCCGTTTCAAATGCGTTACGTCAACGTTACTGATCGTAATTATAGCAATGGGAATAATTCCTCTAATGAGAAAAGTGCAACAGCATTTCTATTCAAGTTGGGCACTAAAAATTCTTGAAATTATATGGGCCCTTATTCAACTTTATACAATGGTCTAGCCCATTAAAAAGGCAGTCAAACCCCCACAATTATATTTACAGCGCTTTGATTTTTTCGATAGTAATTTCAGAAGAATTTCACACCGACAGAGTTTCCTACTGGAATGAAAGTTCTCTGAGGAAAGCAGCTTTTCTTTCATGAAGTGTTGCACATCACTTGTTACCATATTGTATTGCCGTTTTTGTGGGTTGTGAACCAGAAACGTGTCATTTCCGTTAATTATTATTTTTAATGTCCTTGATTTTTCTGAATTTTTTAAGAGTAATCTTTTCGTAGAATGGGAAAATATACGTAAAAAATTTTAAAATCAAAGCAGGAAAAGGGGTTGGAACCTGTCGAGCTTACAAATTTTCTATGTTAGCAAGCTGTAATGTGTGGGTGTACAACGTGAAATTTGGAGACTGCACTGAAAGCAGCAAATAGCCATGAAACAAGGTTTTACGCTGTAAAAACAACATCCTCGGAAGTGAGCATTTAAAAGGCAATGAAAGACGTGAAAAAAATTCGCTGCTTGAGAAGTTTACTTGAACCACCATAAAAATGAAATGATGAGTTTTAAAAAGTACTTCCACTATATGAGAATTTTCATTTTGTGGAGGGTAAAAGGAGCTCAATTCCTCTCCAGGTCGACCTTTCAACAAAAACAAGCACCAAAAATTTACTGAGAACTCGTGGGATGAAAAAACTGACTCAACTAGTTGGCTTTTTAGGTCAACGAAAGCGTTACTACTGATGTGTACCTAAACCCGCTATTCCAGATGGCTACTGAGAAAAAGGAACACTGCCTTTCACATCGCTACAAGTGCCGTACGGCTGACTTGAACAAAAAAGAAGCAAAAAGCAACGCAGCACATCTACATACATAGAAAAGGACGAGAAATCCCATTCTGCGCTCAGTCCCTAGTCACAAGTTCAGGAGAAAGCACACCACTCAACCAAGACTTCCACATCAACTTTAACAAAAATCCAAACTTCTCTCAATATCGAACTTTTTTAGGCTGTGAGACGAATTAAAACGTTACAATAAAATTTCCTAGACATGGAAGATTAATTTTTTATATACGGGGTTTTGTGACATGGATCCAAGCTTCGAGACGGACTTGGGTAAAGCCAGAGCAGCGTTTGAAGCTGCATTACGAGAGAATCTATTTCTAAACTCATCCTACGTGCTACCTGAAATAAATGATATATTGAAGTGTCGTTATTGCATCTTGTGGAAAAGATAAAAAACAGTGGGAGTAACAGAACTTTTTAAAAAGTTGAGTGCCAACTCCAGAAATTGTGTTTGCCTACATGGTCATGTTTGTGATTGGTGCTCCTGGAAATCTCTACGTGGTTTTCTCAGTGGGTTGGCAACTGTGGAAAAGGCGATTCAAGCGTTCTTCAAGAATCAAACTGCTAATTTGGCATTTAGCATTATCCGATTTGTTGGTGACCGTTGTAGTGATTCCTGTTGAAATATTTTGGCGACTCACAATCAAGTGGTATGGAGGAAACTGGTTGTGCAAATCCATTCAATTTGTAAGGGCTTTCGGATTGTACTTGAGCTCAATGGTGATAATTTGCATTAGTGTGGACAGATTGTGTGCAATTGTATTTCCAATGAAATCTCTTGGGGGAATGAGACGTATCCACAAAATGTTGTTTGCTGCATGGACATTCTCCATTATATTTGCGTGTCCGCAGGCAAGTTTTTTCAGTAAAAACTTATTTGGCATTTCCTGTTTTAATTTAGTTTTTTATCTGGTTATTTCAGATTGTCGTATTCAGTGTAAAGAGACACCCGCTGCATCCATCATTCCAGTTTGCACTAATTCTCATTATTTCACCACGTTTGACATGGAGATTTTTGTACAACTTGTTGTCACTCGTTTATGTCTTTGCTCCTGTGGTGTTCATCGTAGTTACTTATACAGTGGTTTTTTGCAGCATTTCAAAAAAGAGCACGGAACAACGGCATCAAAATAAAAGTAAGTAGTATTTTATCTCGGTGCCTTAATTCAGAAAAATATATAATTTCAATTCTTCATCTACTTCTAAATCCAAAATCCAATTCCTTCCATGTTAAAAAATTGATTATGACTAAAAATTAAAGAAGTTAAGAAATCAAATAAATAATTTTTCATCAGAGAGCAACAGCATAATAACAACAATATGCGACGACAAAGTGGAATGCTTCTCAAATGACGAGAGCAAAAAACAAAGCAAAGTGGATCTCTATGCTGATCTTAACAGTTTTTCTGGTGTGCTGGACACCTTTTGTGGTAATGAGTTTATGGTAAGTATTGCGCATAATTCAAAATTGAATTTCATTTACATAGGTCATTCCCAAAGCGTTATTTTGAAATGAAGTTTTTCATTTCTGTTTCAGGATGTTCGATTACGAAACTGCAGAGCCAGTATGTTGATCACGAGTTCGGGAAGCACTCTTTGTGACAGCCGTCTCCAACTCTTGTCTCAACCCAATCATATATGGCAGCTACTTGAAGAGATGCTTCAGATGCGTATTTCTCTGTGGATGTCCCAGAGTTCTTGGCAACCCCTCAGTTATCGTTGGTTCTACTGCTACTCCTGCAACAAGTCATCATCACAATGTTTTGAATAGCAGCTTAGAAATTGGCATCGCTGGAAGAAGTGTATAAGTTGAGACTTATCCTTATTTAGTGAGAATTATCAGCGCGGTTTACTTATCTTGTTTAAACGAGATTTCCATCAAAAATGGAAAGAAAACAAGAAATTTCTTTTTTTCAGTGTGAAAAGTCCATGACTACCTTGATTCGGGATTTCGAGAGTTTTTGGGACCGTAAAATACGATTGACTTATTTTAGCAAAAAATCGATAATATCCAAACTATTTTTAAATGTTGTAACAAAACTTTTTTCATGAGTTAGTGAACAAGTTTGAAATAATTTAAGAATCTGTGATTGTATTAAATGAAAACTTTTAATAATTAGTTCACTTCTTTAAAGTCTAATGAAAGCGACCATCTGTTAATAGTTTTTTATTAAAAACTCATATTGCCCCTAATAAAACCAGTTACTATATTATCTTCAAAACTCCTGCACATTATTAAAACGTATTAAGAAAGTTGTGCAAACAAGGACAAATACGAAACTAACATTATTACAAGCTAATGGTAAACTTTGAGTTGAAGAAGCTGTTTCTCTGTCACATTTTCAGATTTCATTTCAAGGCTCACAAGTTTGTGCAGCATATCAAAAAAGTGAAGTTCTGAATTCGCTCTCTTCCACGAAAAGCTAGACGTTTCATGCCGTAAATGAAGGAAGGTTGGATAACCCCCACACAAGTGAGAGCACTTTGTTTCAACTGAAGCGTAGGTAAGATCTCCAGCGGAGTAGAATTTCAATTAGAACTCCCAAGTTTGTTTTGAGTTCTACAGCATTTAAATCAATTAGGCGAAGCAGTTGGGGTAGATAACGATAATTGCAAGGGGTTTTCCGCTTACGAACCTAAGTGAAAAACATCTTCAACTTATTTTCATTCAATTTAAGAACAACTCAAAGGAAAGGTACACACTATCCGGTTTCTAATTACTTCTTAGTATTAGTTTATTAATTTTCAAGTTAGAAACCAATTTTCATTAACATTTTTTAACAAGCTCCAAATGATTGTTGTCAACAGCCTGTTTTTTTTTCAGAACAATCGATTTCGTTGAGTTTGATTTATTTTACATGCTGTTGAAATTACCTGCGTCAAAACGTCAAACTAGAATAATCCAACTCTACGCAAGGTAT
>LJIJ01001171.1:0-54516 GCA_001718145.1 Orchesella cincta
AATAACGCAATACTTTGCTACATAACGGGATGCATGGTCTATGCAACCAAGTGTCAAGTATAGTAAGCATTTTTCGCTTCTAGTTGCTCTTACAAATATAGTATACTAAGTAAAGTCTTCCCTTCCGCATATGAAAACTGCTGCAATACCGTGCAATACTTTTACCAATACTAGGTTGTAGGTTGGGGTTGAGTATCCATTAAACGTTGGGCAAAATATTACTGACATGGCTCCAAAAGCCATCAGGTAATTAAAGAAGGCCAAAAGTTTAAAACTTATTCCATTTAAAATTCAACCCGTTGCTTGTTTATCATATTAGTTTACCATATAATATTGGGCATGTTTATCATTTTAGTTTACAACATAATATTGGGCATGTTTATCATTTTTTATTACCATATAATATTGGGCATGTTTATCATTTTAGTTTACCAATATATGGCGTGTTTATCATTTTAGTTTACCATTATAATATTGGGCATTGTTTACTCGTTCGGTTACCATTATAATATTGGTGTTTATCATTTTAGTTTACCATATAATATTGGGCATGTTTATCATATTAGTTTACCATATAATATTGGACGTGTTTATCAGTTTAGCTTACCATATAATATTGGGCGTGTTTATCGTTTTAGTTTACCATATAATATTGGGCGTGTTTATCATTTTAGTTTACCATATACATATACCATACATATTAATTAACTAATAGTATTTATCAAGAGTTATCCTCTGAATATTAGCTTATTAAATATATACTATGTAAAAAATATCACCAAAACTTCTTCTTCAATACAAATACTGCTGATTCTCTGCTAGTATACTTTCTATATTATATTTCAATCGTCACTTCAAAATTAGTGCCGCCCAGTACACATAAATCTCTTGTGACATATTATCGTCGCCAATCCAGGTGTGTATAATCGATGTAGAATCAAAATCGGAATTCTATTAGAGTCATGTTGGTTGAAACCGACGAATTGCCTTAGATAAAGTCACGTAACGTTATTTACAATAACTGAAAACCAGACGGTCGTCTGTATTTAACCATAAAAAACCAAAAAACCAGAGAGTTGCGCATATCTTACGAAGGTTCTGAAAACTCAATTGGAAACTTGTTGACCATTCGCGTTAGAGCTATCCAGGTTTACCTAAGTCAAAATACTTATTATTTCCATTTTTGAATATTTTCGAAAATCAACATTGACGTTCTCAATTCCTAATCGTAATATTTATCAAATTTCTGTTTCACGCGCAATAAGTCAAAGTAAAGAACGACAGTAAGTATAACGTGGAGGATTGTTGACGGATTTTTCTTAGGGGTTACTATGAAATTGTTAATACATCGTTTAGGTAAATTGAGTTGGAACTGTACAACAACGACGAAGAGCAAAATGTCAAAATAAATCCAGATCTAGTGATAGATCTAAATAGAGTTGTAGGAGAACCAATTGCCAATATTTAACAAATTTGCATCTTTTCTCTTTCACGCACAATTTAGTGAAAGCAAAGCACAACAATAAGTATGACGTTTATGATTTTTGAGGGAATCTTCTTGGTTACCATTTTTGTTGCCAGAATTAAGGGTTACATAGTTGACGAAATTGTAAATACATCGCTTAGGTATATTGAATCAGAGCCGTACAACTACAACATGGAACAAAATGTCAAAGTAAATCCTGATCTAGTGATGGATCTAAATAGAGTTGTAGGAGAACTTCCAACTAATTGCTTTATTCGAATAACCAACTACCAAAACCTTGATATTCAACCACTTCAAGTTCCGATAATCGTTCAACGTATGAAATCTACGCTATTAATAAACCACGTACACATTCCATACACCGGAATAGCCATTTTGGAACTTCCACCTACTTTAATATTTGTTCCATTTGAACTGCCGTTGCCATCCAAGTTACCATATCAGTTTTCAGTGGTTTTGGCCGAAGACATTTAAAACAATTACCTTCAGTGCCCAACTTCTAAACTTTTCTTTGGGTGTCTACCTGACATATTAGACGGCTGTGCTAAAATATGTGGTTGACTGGACGTATCCAAATTTGTAGTAAGGTCAAAACTCTGGAACTGTGAAGCCAGTTTGGCGTTACTACCTCCGGATATTTTGCTGCAACATGATACATCACATAATAGAGCTGATCCAAGATCAGACTCGAAGGTGTTTTTCAAGTAAGGTAGAAATTATTGGACTTTCTATTGTTTAGAGAATCATGGCTTTAATTAAATATTTTTTAATGCCGTCGGTTAGCCCTTTTCATCTAATTTGTTGAGCGAAAGAACGATTTAGAAACGATATACGTAGTGGTTCGTCGTATAAACGGCGTACCTGCGTACCATAATTTCACTTTATTAGAAAATTCACAATGTTTTCCCGACGAAAATTAACTTTTAACATATGGGCTTATTTTTCGTTTTCTCTATATGAACTGTCGAAAATTCAACAAGTACTGCCATCACAAAAATTCTTCAAATATTAACTGGGCCCCATGGTGAAATTAAAGTAAAGGAAGTCAATAAATTAAAAACGGGTGGAAAACATACTAGTAAAAACGTAGGAATGATGAAATTCCAGCTTCCGATTGAAGTTTTTACACACACGTCTGATGGCAGCTTATGTAGATATTTTGGGTATTTGCAGAACGTAGGAATTTAAACCAAAAAATGCATTACCCAGAAAAACGATTTTCCGCATATAATACGACAGTGCTTTTTGAAAACATGTCTCTGTGGATGTCCATCGTTCAAAACTATACCATGACATTATTAAGTACATTAGATTTAATCCACGAAAAACCCCATGCAAAACCGTGTATTTTAGATCTAAGAAGCGCAAATTCAGAAGCTCATTCTGTTTCGAATCTTCTATTGGGAAAACGTACATTTTTTAGTCTTGAAAGTGTGTATCTCGAAGAACCTTTTCAAGTAGATGATTTTGGTGCGTCATTGGGATTTATAATTTGCGGAGTTCCTCCTACAGCAGGATGGGCTTTCGGAGATCTCCTATGCAGTTATGAATTTCCTGTCTGGTTGTGCATCATAATCTTATTTTTGCGATTCCTGAAACATTATGTCAAGCGGTAAATGCAAGCAACTTCCTTCAAACCACAGTTTCAATGCCTAAACGCTTTTCGCTGGAACCCATTTTTTTGGGCCGTTTTTTCAAGCTAATTGGATTCTTGTTAAAGCAAGGTGGTGCATTTACCAAATCCCAAATTAAAACTCCAAGTTTACTAGATAGATAGATAGATAGTTTATTGTGTTTCATAAAATTGAGCCAACATCTCCAAGTTTACTAGTATTACTGTTCATCCTCCATATTGCAGGAATCATAGTAAGTAATGCGTACAAAAACGATAATGTGTATAAACTGATAGCACAAGAAACAAATTCCTTACTCAGACTTTTGCACAGCTGATTGAAGACAAGTTTGAAATATTTACAAGAGCTGCATGAAGTATATTTGCAGAACGTATCATCGCCAATTTTTCAGAGTTTGTATGGGGACATAAGTTTCTCAGTGTTTAAAAATATCAAGAAACAGTTCTCGAAAACGAGGTATTTTCGGAGATTCATGAGCTCACTTTTAAAACAAGACTGGGATCTAGTAACGACAACTCTTCGGGTGCAGTGCGGAACTATAGGGGCTTGCAGCCGGGCGACGCACCGGGACCCTGGCCCACGCAGCGGTTTGGGGCCCCTCGGGGCGGGGCCAAAGAGGATTTTTATCGATTTTGAACTTACTTACAAATATTTACTGGTTTTGATGGTTTTAAACAAATTATATCTAATAATTTTGATATTTTAATGAAAATTCGGTGGCGATTTTTTATGTCTGATAGACCTATTACTCAAAAGTCAACTGTGTATTAATTTTTTCAAAACTTGTGTTTGTTTCTCGTAAGCCAAAGAACTGAAAGGAATCCTATGTTAGTATAATTTTTTAAAGTGACGCTTTAAAACATTTAAATAACTGAACTGAATAAGCACTTGAGTACTCATTTAGGTATATTCAGAACCAAACCCTTCGTAATTACAATTGCTTGCCCATTCTTTAGGTGAAATTATGTTTCGAAGTTATAGGCAAATTAACGCAGACCGGTTCTTTCGTGGCACATCCTTAGATAAAGCGATGGGGACAACTCTCGAAATACTTTAATGTATATATTTGCACCGTATAAAAGTTTAATATCGTTAAAATTCATTCGTCGGGTATTTGAGAAATACAAGGGGCCTTCAAGTTATTTCTTGCACCGGGGCCTCTGGACCTATAGTTCCGCCAATGGTGGAAATCAGTAATTGTGACTGCCACAAATATGCAATATTAGTCTTGCAAGATATATAGGTGAAATAATTGAAGGTTAATGGGCGCAAAATGCTAGCGTCATCATCAGTTACGTAATAGTTTAGCAAGAGTTGTTGGTTGAGAAATGTTAAGTAACATAATTATATGCGTTCAGTTGGACTTCATACATTGGCATAATACATTACCATAAGTGGTTAAATATAAAAAAAACTGCCGCTATAGTTTCAATTTAAGTGAGTATCTATTACCAAATAGTGGGAAAAATCCGTTTCAAAAGGAAAAGACGACACAGGTGACCTGAACAGAGCATTATTTAATTTTCTATAATTTTGGGGCAATCCAGCCAACGTCTACCACCTACAAGTTAATCATCGGCTACAATACTGATGCATTTCATTAAACTAAGAGTCATACAGTATTACATGCCAGCTGGTTTCTGGATAGCCCAGACCGTGGTTGTTTTAACAAGGGTCCAAAATATGGATGGTGTAATCCAGAGAATAGTAATTTTAGAGGCAAGAAAAATTACGCGTTGACATTATCATTTTCCTATCATTATCAAAAAACGATCTAAAAGGCCACCAAACGAATTCTAATAATCAGCAGCACGCCAACCCCCAAAATGAACAAAATATCAGTATCTAACTTTAGGTAAGCCGAGCGTTAAAAGAATTGTAAGTTGATTGCACAGACATCAGTTTGAAAATCATCGTACTCACGTTCAGATTGTCACAGGTGTTATACGAAAAACAAAAATGGATGATGTTGTTTATTTTTCACATGCAACCCCACACGATTTATTTGCCTTTAAATTACGACAACTTACACTCATGGAAAAATAAATTGAACTTACGGCTGTACTATGCAGGCCATCCTACGGTGTCAGAAGGTGTCAAATTTTGACAGGCCAGGACGTTAAAACCCGTGAAAAGGCCGGGAAATGTTCACAAAGTACCCATAAAAGCCATGAAAACGGGAAAAATTTCAGCCGCCTGACAGGCCGGGACTGAAAATAAAAATCCTAGGACGGGCACTGGCACTATGCATGACAGTCTCTGAGAATTCGGTACATTAATTTAAATATACCATATCATATTTACTAGATGGAGAAAAGTCTAGAGCATCAGTGCCATCAACATATCTAGAATAGTAGGTCATTTGTAGGGAAGGTTAAGGTTCCTCAAAAATTCCCGAAAAACGCAGGATAAATATAAATTGTCTGTTTACAAAATATAAATACAATAGCTTCAACATTAAGGTTTGTACCATTTTAGATGTTGAATTTGATTATTAAGACTCCATAAACGTTTTGCTTCCTGTTTTTGCATTCACGGAAGTATTGCAAAGGTCCTGCCTTAAATATGCAATATTAGTTTTGCAATAATTGAAGGTTAGTGGGCGTAAATTGGTGGTGTCATCATCAGTTACGTAATAGTTTAGCAAGAGTTGAGAAATGTTGAGTAACATAATTATCTGCAATCAGTTGGACTCCAGATAGTGTCATACTATAGCAGAGCTAAATTAATTCAGGCATAAATGCTTGCTTTGTATTACGGAGTAAACTTATTTATCAGTACAGTGGTTAAATATAATATAACAGCCCACTATTGTTTTAA
Source organism: Orchesella cincta (assembly GCA_001718145.1). Lineage (NCBI taxonomy): Eukaryota > Metazoa > Arthropoda > Collembola > Entomobryomorpha > Orchesellidae > Orchesella > Orchesella cincta. The sequence goes on from LJIJ01001171.1 coordinate 5,941, forward strand.
TTTTAGTGAGTGTCTACCAACGAGCCTAACTAAATAGTGGAAAAAGCCTTATCAAAAGGAAAAGACGATACAGGTAAGAAGGGCAGATCGTTATTTATTTTCTCTAAGGTAGTCGCATGATATAAAGAGACCAATTTGAAGTGCCACCCAGGACGAATGAGAGGGTGCATAAAAATAAATGTCGATATATTCTGATTCTCCAACTCGAACTGTGCAGGAAACTGTCAACATTTAATTTCTGTCATTCGTACATTAGGCGGCATGCGAATAGAATGGAAGTATGTCAAAAAACCAGTTTTCCAAATGACCCAAAATCAGGGGTTCAAGTTTTTTATTAAATAGACCTGTTTTTAAGAGAAAAACTACAAATACAAACGACAACCTACCAAATATTCTTCATATCGCTGACCTCTTTTACAGCTATTACAAAAAAAAATTCATAAGCCTTGTGAAGGTGGGACACAGAAATGTAAAATTCCGGAGAAAGATTTTTTAGCAAACTTTTGGCAACGATCCGAGTTGGAGAATCAGAATATTTCAACATTCATTTTCATGCACCCTTTCATTCGACCTTGGTGGCACCTAAAATTGGTCTCTTTACTTCTCGCAGCCACCTTACCACCCCGAGTTTCATCCGGTGCTACAAGATATCTACGCATTTGATTAAACTTAAAGTCATCAAATATTACATGCTGGTTTCTGGATTGCGCGAACGTTGGTTGTTGCATGTCAGCAAATGTAGTCTGCCTTTCATTTAACAGCATTGGGTTAGGTAAATTTCTTAACATTTTAGGCAGTAATTTTTGAGGTGGGTGCCGACAAGTGTTTTGGTTTTACAAACCAGACCAATTACTTTTGATGACGCATGATGTGGCAACTGAAAATTATATTAGATTTAAAATACCTTCAAGGTGATTGTGTGGAAATCACATGCATGAAATACGCAGTCAGATTTGCGTAAGTATTTGTAACTTATAGCCGTTTAAGATGATTTGGGTTTACGATTCTTACTCAACGACAGATTCCGAGCAGTCTGAAGGTCAGAGTGTGGAAATATCTTGTCTTGTAATAGCAAGACACTTAAAAACTTTGCGAAACTCATAGTTCTCAAGCAATCCTATTGCAGTCGTAGACATATTATTCCTCAAATATCATTTGCAATTTGCGTGGTCTGGTTAAGAAGTGACTTACCTACCCATTTAGTGGTTATAATATATCAGCTATAACTATATAATTGTCTCTTGCAGAAAATCCAGAGGAAGGGAGCCTCCCACGGATTTCTATTACGAAACCAGGTCATCTCAGAGCCTCTTTTTGTATGAAAATCAGGACTAGATATTTAATATTTACATCCGATCAAGAAGTCTAAACGATTTTGTTTAATATTGCCACCTATATTCTATTTTAGGTTTGGAAATTTCTTCACAGTCGCGGTAATTTTTTTCAACGAATAGCTTGATCCAGCTGAGCAGAAAACATGGACCGAAAAGTCATAATCAACTACTGTGTTATAATAACTCTCTGTGTGGCAGTATTCGTATTGGGAACAATGATCGTGAAGAATGAAAAAGAAAACGCCAGTAATTACTAATAATTGCTTTAATTTATCATATTTTACTGGATAATAATCTAAACATTTGGTTTTTGATTTCTTCAAAGAAAATGCCGCACAAAACAAACGTACAAACCTCACCAACGCCAGTTCAAGTGATCCACTGTTCATGTCCGATCCAAAGGGGGATGTAAATAATGATACAAAGGAATCCAACATGTGGAGCTTCTTTTTTCAGCACCTATCTGACCTGCTTTCCAACATTTTAGACAGCCTGACTAGCAAACGTGGCCACAAAACGCTAGAAAAATATGTATTATAATCACACCACCACACAAATAATTTCAGCTGAAATCACCTTTCAGCTGATAGCTGAAAACCTTTCCTTTTTCTGATTTAGTTTGAGTTTGTAAAGTTATATACCAAAATTGTGTTGAATCACTTTTTACACATATTAAATCACTCCATATCTTTAACACATTGTATAACTTCGCCTCCCTAATATTTAATTAGTCACAAGAAAAGAGATAATTTTTGGTACAAATTTTCTTACCTTGTACCTAAACTTTGCAACTCACACTGTGATGTGAAATAGTAGCTACATATACAATAGCCATCCAACATTTTCAAAGACTTTTTACAACATTCGAATTCGTTAACGAATTTCATTTCACTACTGCGTTTTGTGTGCTCTTTCCCATGAAACTACCGACTAGGTCCATTTTATTCATGGTTTGATTACACACTACATTAAACGAAAAAGTTAAGCAAAACCATGCTCTTTTTTAGATACGTTTATTTAGTAAGAAAATTTGATATATATTAATGGCGTATTGTTCAATGGGAATCATAGGAATAGTGATTTATTATAATTAACATTAAATATTTCTGACAAATGTTTGAGAATTTCTGCTTACGCATGTTTCTTATTTTTTCTGCGAGGATTGGCAATAAATTTACAATAGTTTAAATGCGTCCCTTGCATTATACACGGGTATTGTGTGTACACGTTTTTAATCTAATTGGAGGCTTCATTGGTAGGTAAAAAATTCTTTGGTGCATTTCAGCATGAATCTAGTTTGCTTTTTTCTGTGTTTTTCAAGTTTTTCGTAAGTTATTAAAATAAATTCAGATTACTTTGGAGCTGGTATTGGAAACAAACATAATATTGCACTGAATCGCATAATATGGTAGCATAATCCTTATTTGATGAAATTTTGATAATACCACACTAGTATTGTGCAACCGTTAAGTAAATAAGTGTGGCGAATGTGTGTGAATGGTTAGAAAACGCCAAAAACTTGCAGTCAACTTGCTGGTTACCCCAAACCAAAATGACCATCTATCATGCATAACTAAATCGGTCTATAAAATTAGCCAAAGTTTGTACTGAAATAAATTTTTAGAGGCAATCGACTGTCCTGTAGCTGCCTGAGCTACTTTATTACAAATCCCTATGAAAAATGGAAATAGTGGGTGCCTCATAAAAACTTTGTGTTTTAGACTTATTTTCGTTATTAGTTAGCTATGAATGGCCAGATAAAGTCCGACGTACAGAGAATTACACGTTCACCTACGAGGTAAATTTTTGTTTTTTAGCATCGTTTATTTTCGTCTGGCTACGTGCCAATAGGGAACTTGCAAATTCTAAAATACCAAGTGAAATATCCAACTTTTTTTCTTTCTTTAGTGTCGAACTACTTTTTCCAATGTCAAGTTAATAACTAGCCTAATTTTATCTCTACAAACTAAAATATCTTTCAATAAGGCCTGTGACGTTTCAAAACGAATCACCATAAATACAAGACATCTTGTTTGGTGCAGGAGTCTTGGGGTTTGAATGGGTCACAACGACAAACAAGCAATTAAATAAAGGGTGTTGGTAAGTAATCTGTTAACCGAATTTCAATCTAAAAAATTCTCTCCGCCCTGATTAAATTTAAACAATATATGTTGGCATTATTTTGAATCAGATTAGCTGGGAAACAATGTAAACCAAGAAACCGATTGTACATTTACAGTTTCTCTTAGATCTTATATATAACTATTTGTTAGAGTCGTTTCAAAGGGAAAGGAAATGAACATTAGCTTCTTTGATGTTAACTTGAACTGCGTGAATCCAATGATGCTGATCGTTCGTGGAACTGACCTCGTTAAAAACGTCATATGACCATGTTAAGTGGTAATTGAAGTTCTCAATTTAACCCAATCTTGGTAGTGTAACCCTATTTTACTGAAGATTTTTAAAAATATTGCAAAACGTATTTTGATTTAGGTTGTAAGTTTAAGGCAAAATGCGAATGTAATACACAATTGAATTTTATTTGCGTTGCACATTGATGACTTGTTCTATCACTCCGTTTTAATAAACTGGAATCTAATGCAGTCAGTTGGTAAAATAATAACTGCAATTATGAATTTCAATAGACAACTGAATGTAATTAACGGCTGTGTTTTAGAGAAGCACGTGGTACTTTATCACATGGTTTAGTTCCAATGGATAATCATTTGCATTCGTGGGTTTCCTATGAAATTATGTCGTTCGTGTCCAAAAAAAAATTAATAAAAAATTGAAAAATCACTTGAAATTTATAAATTACCACAGTTTATTTCATCTTGATTGATTTTTTTCCTCAGCGTTATTTTCATGAGTTACACACAAATTATCTACTTGGCGTATAGCGTGGTTATTGTATCTCTCCGAAACGTATGGCGTAAATTGCTGGTGATGCTTCAGCCTGCAGGTGCTGCTGCCCGGAAGAGTTCAACGCGGGCCCTCATCTCAGCTTCCAGTGCCACTGGAAAAATATTAAGTAATTTTTTGAAATTAATGCCAGATTCCTACATGGAAATGGACATCTTTCAGACAAACCTATTATATAAGCGCAAACAACATTATCGGGGCATCTAGCATCTCCACGGAATCAAACTGAATAATATAAACGATTTGAATTGTATAATAGTTGCTTACGTCGCAGATGTCTTTCTCTTGCAATCAGTCTCCGCATTTGCCTTTCTCGCCTCTCTTCTCTTGCTCGATCCTCCATTTCTAGCATCAGCTCAGAAATTGTCCTTGCTACCACAAATACAACAATTGTTAAAACGGTTACGGTCAGCACCCACAATTCGCTTAGTGAACGGGAATAGTTTTCCATGATTGAAAACAAGACAGCTTGAGGTTGCAACTGTTTTTGGTGAACGAAACTGAGTAAATGCATGTAAAAATGCCTGAAATGACAGAAGCATGTGGGTTCAATTTTTCCATTGTTACCAGTTCCAAGAATTCAATGAGGTAGCGCATGCTACAAAACATCCACCTTATTGTTATGGAGAATTCGCTTTCAAAACATTATAATTGGCTTCAACTTGGCCTGTATATTTATAAACATGAGTTTCAGACGAATAAAACCATTTTGACACTTACCTTTATTGCTGTGTGCTTGTATAATTTGTACTACATACGTTTAAGAAATAAATGAAGACACAAAATCTGGTGTGGCATTTTCCATATTACCTGTAAATTTTTCCTTTTGCCTAATCAACCAACTCGTGGAGTTGCTTTTGATTTGATTACGATGATGAGTAATTAGGAAATCATGGAAAATGGAAAAGAATGGATTAGTCGACTCTCGTGTATCGTGTGGTAAGCTTATCTCGCTCGTATGGATGGTGTCAACGACTAACATATAAGCTATTTATGTCGGTGTTCGGTCGTAAGCCGGATGGTGTGAGCCAGCTCGAGTGATCGGTGTGAGCATGCACATATGATCACGGGGACCCACAAATACATACATACAATTAATAATCAGGTTTTCATACTGACACGTAGAAATGAGCGCCGAATGCTTTTCAAGGGACACTTTTACTACGTAGCTGAAAGTTATGAAAATACTAATCGTAAGTTGTCCGCTTGTTGTACTTTCTCGGTCAGATATGAGATACAATATCCGATTAAAACCAAATTTATCACAAAGATTCCCGTACGTGCTCTCAAGTGCAAGCCTTTAAGGCAAAGTCAGACTCCTTATTTCAAAGTTATAAGTACGCAAATGAAAAGATAGGATTATATGGAGTAATATTTTGAAAACAGCTCATTATCAAACGAATAAAGAACAAAACTTATTACAAATAATGCCAAGAAAAGCCCTGACGTCACAACTTTGTCAACATGACATTCTTTGTCAGCTTTCGGACCATCGCATACCTTTCAAATGGCATCAAAAATTGTATGTTAGCTGGCTAAACTGATAAACATTGGTCGAGGCTGACATATATCACAATTAACAGGCGGAATTACATAATTTTTACGATAATCAGAATGAGAAGTTGACAACATATAAAGTTCAATCTTCAAAACAACCAAAACAATTCATCAACATATCAAAATAAATCAGATTAGGGGGGCACTTTCCATTTGAGTCGCAGCCAGTCATTTTTTGGATGGCCGGGAGCATTTCCGCGCAACAAATACCTTCTGTCATGACGAAGTTGATGAGGGAACCCGTGGCAGAAAGCCGAGATGAATGATCTTTACGAGGATGAAAAACTGTAAAGAAAAAGTATTGAGACAATATTTAAAGCGTTAAAGCGGACAGATTTTCTTGTTTTTAATACAATAAAATGAGCTGAAGCAACAGAGTGTAGTCAGTGTCTGGTTAAGTTTGCAAAAATTGAATGAAAAATGCAAACAGTCAATTTTTAAAACTTTTTTAACTACAGGAATTGATGTAGAACTTTTCAACGTGATGGAAAGAACTTGGGTAGAAAAATTACTGCTTGCCTTTCTCTCTTGCTTGTGGAAAGAGTACTGCAATGCGGTTGGACATTCTTGTTTTCATCTATAAAAACAAATACACGACTTGTATCATATAAATGCTGAGCGTAAGTATACAACATCCCAGACTCTTCATGCGAAGTATACACAACTGCGATGTACCTGTGACGCATGACACATGGTTTTGTTATAATTGGAATATACCTTACTGTGCTATGCAATCTGCATCAATGTGGTTCTCGACGTTTCACACTATTCTTTGACCTCATTAGGGTTTCCAGTTTTCCTATTTGTTGCAATCATTTACACCACAATTCTGACGGAAGGGCAATAGAAGTTCCTATTTGTGAAGCACCTTAAATCAATCAATAAATACAGTTTGCAAGCAAGTCAACGTGTGGTCAAGCTTTTTCATACTGGATTTAAGATTTTTTCATTAGTCAGTCAGAATTGCAGCGAGTCAAAAACTGTTTGTTTCTCACGAGGCAAAAATTATTTTAGTTCAGAAGCGAAGTCGATAATAATTTAATACTATTTGTACTTTTCGTTTTCTGTCCCAATGAGCACTCTTGTTTTATCCCTTTCAACGCAAGAATTTTGCAAACGCAATTGAACTCTCGTCAGCCGCCACGTTGACCTTGATCCACGCTGGGACAATTAAAACAGGCAGTTTTATATTTAAGTTTAGTATGACCGTGCAATTTGGTTTTTATTCTTCTTATTTAGTGACAGTGGAACAAGTTTCGTCTTTTGGGAGTTGTGGAGACAAGCAGAACACCTCATGGGTTTAAATGTACAGGGGAATTAATGTAAAAATAACAAGGCAGAGAAAGAATGTACTGAAAATGATACGGATTCTAAAAGAAAAGAAGGAAAAAATGGAAGAGAACTTGAAACTTTAAATGGATGTAGAAACGAGGTTTTGTGAAATTTGTTTAAAATATTCAGGATTTATTGCTAGAATCGCGTTTAACTAGTTGTTACTTAATTCACGGAAACTTTATAGTAATTAGCTGCAGCAATCAGGTAAAGAATATCACGTTTAAAAAAATCTGATCAAATAGATGACAAAATACTGAGGTTTTTGTTTCTTAATTGTAACTTCATCATTCTTTCTTATGTTTGGAAAAATAATTGGTACGTGATTGGTAAAAATAATTGGTAAAAAAGTGAATTGGTTAGATTCACTCCGTCACTAGGTCAATATCCGAGTCCAGAAGCAGATGACGAGCTCTTCGAAATCCAGTTTTGTAGCAAAACAATGGTCCATTCTCATTGAAGAAAATGGGAGGTCATGTTCGTAATCACATAAAATGTACCCTGCGTGAAGCTCTGTTCCTATATTTATTTGGAAAATTTCAATAATCACAAAATATTTTGTTTTTCTTTCTCTGAACACAAAAGCTTCAACTCATAGCACAACTGTCTCCACCGCCACAGTGTTTCATTTAGCCTATAAAACGGCAATAGAAAAAGTTCGCAACATTTTTATTAAAACAAAGAGATTTTGATGTGCTGAGTCAAATGGCGTGAAATTCTCTCCAAAACGTGAACAAACACGGTTAACAAGCACGACAAAACGCGATGCCGAGTTTGCTTACCCGACCAAACAGTCATATCGACAGTGCTTTAGCACCATTGGTTCCAACTGGACAAGAAGGCTTCCCATATAAAGCCTTGGTAAAAATCAGTGGGCTCGCCATCAAAAAATGAACGTAGATGGTCCATAGGTTGTATAGCGATAGTATATCCGATTTGACTACCTGTAAAACTTACAAACGTGGTGATTTTTCGTTCCTTTTAAATAGTCGCCATCAAATTCTCACAATATTTCACGTCAATATGCTTAGTTTTATGTTAATTTGTTAATTCTTCAAATTTGTAAGTCAAATGAGTATTTTAACCCATTAATTTGTTTGTGGCTAAGAAGTCTTGAAACACTGCTGCTAATAGTTCAAAAGTGGTCACCTTCAGTATTTAATTGTAGGAGTTGCCACCACTGGCTTCCAACGGTTGTGACGTGTACTGTATTAAGGGAAAAAAAGTTATTGAAGCTTGCAAACTAACTGAACAATAATACAAAACGTTCAAAAATGAGGACAAGGGTAACACATGATTACTAGCTAAACATAATTCAGAGAAAATACAATTATTAAAATGGAAAACTTCATCACGTTGACGTCTTGGCCAAATAAATTTCGCGAATTTGCCTACTACAAAGTGATTGTGAATAGTTTCGCAAACATGTTAAGCCATTAACATAGTGACCGCATGCTCGTGAACTCACACTCTTGACTTACTTGACGTTCAAGGGAATAAATAATACATGTATAGGTACACGAGGAAGAACCACAATTATATTAAATAGGTAACCTCTGATAAATCGAGGTAAGACAAGCACCTTATAATGGCATCATATTAGTACACAAGGTAACGTGAGAAAAGGATAAATGTTCATAAGACAAAGCAATGTCTAATTAATAGGTTGTATGTAGGTAGTACGAGAGTCATTATCATCACAAACTATGATCTAAAAAGGCAAATCTCATATCAAATTTATTACAATCAGCAACTTACCCACCATTTGTGTTATCTTTTATTTGCCAATTACTGTTAGGATCGTATCCAAGACCATCGTTGTGCAATTAGTGTATTTCAATGTGGCTGGTGACATACTGTAACACCCTAAATTTATCCAATACAAAAAAACAGATATAAAAAAACCAAAAAGCGAAATATAAGTGGCTTAGTCACTCGGTTAAAATGCAAAACATCATCATCACACAAATGATAAATGGTATACTCCTCTTCTGTGAGATTTATTAGACAGGTAATATCTTTTCACAGTTGACTTACAGGAACAATAATCCTGAAGGGTCGATCATTAATTAGGGAAAAGATGATCCGGAAAACATCTGCTTTGGATCCTATCTCCCACGTGCGAATTGCAAAGGGTTCTCACGACAAACATAATGGTGATGATGGTCTGCAGTTTTAAACATTTAAAAATGTGTGCATAACAAAGAATTAGAGAATAATCTCTATGTCTGCTCAATTATTTTGAGGTGGTAGTTCCACCGACCAAAATTGTATTGAGCTCCTGGGTTGCCTTTTGGATGATTTATCCAATTTTTGTGTTATGTATGGCAACTTCCTGTCCGTAGGGACATTGTACGGAAAATCTTTAATGCTTTCTTTATCGTTACAGATGGCAGACAATCCAAATCCAAAAACAAATGGATCTAATATTCTAAATTCAGAATGTCATTGTCATAAAAAATCATTATTACATGAAATTTTTCAAGATATTATATTACGCTGCATATTTACATCGTCCATGAAAAAATTCTTCTGAAGAACGAATATGCTGAAGCATAACATCATAGTCACCGTTCTTAAGATCTCGTCGGTAAAGCAGTTTCTTAACAACATCCAAAATTTGAAAATTTAGGCATTAGCATACGAAATTAATTCAGAATTAAATTTATTTATGTTTAAACAAAATACCAGAGGCAGCCGTTTTATGTCACTACTTTCGTTTTTGAAATGGACATTTGAAATGTTACGTCGGAGTCACCAGACACGTCAACGCGATGGTTGATGAGTTCTGTGAACTTGTCACTATGATCCGTTGTTATTATACCGTACTCCGCGTAGTGACACCATAAGATCACCACAAATTTGTAATCAGTCTCAGACTCAGGGTAAAATGCACAAAAACGTACGAGTTTTCCAGTGAACTGAATCGATGGAATTTTAATTTTAAAAAACCTTGCAGCGTAATTGCAAGAAACTAAAGTAAAGTTCGATGCTTCATTGAAAGCACTGCATTAAAAGGAGACTTGAAATTGCAGTCGAACAAATTAGCTTTTTAAAGTAGCATTAAAATGCAGGAAGTTTTGAGGTATTTTTAAATCCATTATGCCCGTCAACGCACTTAATTTGTAACCACGCATAAATGGTTAATCTTTGTCAGTCACACAATTAAGTTCGGTTGTAATGTTTTCCAGTTCCTTTCCCGTATAATTAGCAATAATTTCACTGCTTGATGGCCGAGTACCTTGAAAATAAAATCATTAAAATAACTTATTATGGTTGTTATAAATAGGGTTGTTTAATAGGAATAAATTATTTATTTCCATTTCACTCATGCTAAACTAAACTAGAAAGTTAAATTTGCTACCACAATTCAACACCGCAGCAATCCTTTAGCATAGTCTAGATTAAAGATGATGACATTTGGTTGCATAAGCAATTAATGTTGTTGATCCTAGAGTGGAAGATAATTATTGTTAAGAGACATTTTCTCCTTCCCACGGTTCCTTGATTAGCAACGCGATAATTAATGTAAGGTTTTCATTTAAGCTAACTTTGAGAGCAGGCGTTAGTTGGCATCAATAAGTCGTGAGTTGTAGTCTTCTTTTGCAATAATAACTTAATTGCAGATAAGTTTTTTAATTTGTGATTCATTTTTCTTCTTGAAGCGTTAGAGAAGGGAACCGTATTGCTAGTTCATCCAATTAAGTGTTGAAAAAACAATACCTGTTTCTAAGCAGGACTACGATCAAATTGATTTTTTTGTTACGGCTTCAAATTCTCTTGTGGGTTTTCGGTTAGCTGTTTAGACAGGATAGTATGTGATAGTATGTATTCGAAAATCCCGATTATGGTTTCAAAATCAGAAAAGCACACCGAAACGATACAACTACACTATTTTTCGCTCCTGACAGTACATGGAAGCAAACACAAAGTGCAAACTCCAGTTAAATCTTTTACGTTCATTGTTTTGTCATTCTATCAGCCTGCACAACTAAAAACTAAAGAAAATCTAAGTACCCTACACAGTACCCTATGCCATGAACAAGTTACTTGCGCGCAGAAATAAACAAAGCAATTTCGCCCAACAAGAATAATACAATGACATTCCCAATTTAATGTTTATTCACTCTCAACTATGTCTCTCTTTTTATTTACGAAACATTAGTGCTGGTGTTATTTAGGAAAAGTTTTATAATCATTCTCTAGTTATTTGTTTTAAATGCCCCACAATATCGGGCATAGTATTGTGTTGAGTTTTTGTCTTCTAAAATCTTCGCAATTATTTTTTTCCACTCCCAGAAAGAGTGGGAAAATTAATTCGGCTATCCAGAGCCATATGCTTTTATTGAATGCTGAGGTGTTGATTTGTCAATGATGACATGTATCCATTAAGAGATAAACATTCACTTTCTCCCTACCACATGTCATTTATATAAATGAAAAATTATAGACTAGACTTGGCAGCAGCTTTGTTATATACCTCTATTTGTATGCTTTCTTTGAGATTGTCTCTAAAATTTCAAAATACTGAGATCTTTTATGTATAAGTGAGTTTATCAGTTTACTCTTGATACCATACCAAAACGTTTTTCAATGAGAATGTTTCTAATAATTCTGTTAAAAGCTTTCTGTAAATCTAGTGCAATTACATCACATATCTTTTTATTGTCAAAGTTTTCATACAGATAGTAATTTAATGCAGTTAAAACATGACTAGTTGTTAACGTACGTCTAAAACCAAACTAAAATTTGGGAAACAGATTCTCAAGCAGCTTTGTAAATGCATCATCATGACTAAGGGTTCTTAGCCTTTGGTACTGGTACAATGAGTCCTACTTTTAAGCAGTCAGGTACAAACCCGAGATTGTTTCAAAGCAAGATTTCAAAGCAAATTTAATCATTTTGTTACTGAGGGTCAAGTGATTTTAAAATATGATTTTTCATTTGCTTCCAAGCAAAACATTTGTCAAAAACAGTTAATGCAATGAGAAAAAGTACTTCATTTTCTGGATTTATTTGTCGCTGGTTTACTTGGTATACTTTTATGTTTGGATGTGTCAAAGGTAGATAGATACCTACATACAAATCATTAATATTATCGGGAATTAGTTCAATTGATATGATATGTTAAACCCACTTTTTCTTTGTTTTTTTGAAGCAAGCGTTTTCTTACGCCATCTTTTTTGCTTCCTATACAAGTTTCTGAACAGCTTTCTCCTCCAAACTCCAGTGTTGTATTCAGCTCCACTGTATTGACGTTTACTACATGAATTTCTGCTCTTTCACAGTAGCTATGTTTTGGGCACACAGTTTTGCATCTTCTGGTAACTTTAGATATTTTCAAGTAATTGATAGTTGCGCTCAGTGAGGTCACATTCCAGTCACATCACATTATCTATGAACTGCATCCTGTTGATCCTTTTCTGTTTTTAGACTTGCTTTCAACTGGTTTTTTATGCTGTAGAATTTTTTCTTAATCAACGTTTCTTTATTAAAAATCCTCTCCTCATTAATTGCAACACTATTTTTTCTTCTTTTCGTTTCTTTCTTTTTGAAAGGTAAAATAGTCACTTAAACTCTAATATTTTTATGCATTTCATGTGGCGAAGGCGTGTCTCTGTTCTTCTGCTTTCTTCAATAACTGTTGATTTTCAGTAAAGAGTTCCGTATTGCCATGAGCTATTGATTAGTTCTTCTGTTTGTAAGATATTCATGTGATAGCTTAAATTTCCAATCACTTTCACCTGAGTATCAACTGTTTGCTTGGTGAAGTTGAGTTCGCACATTAAAACAGCTACACTTTGTAGTAGACTACTTAATTCAGAGTTTCATGTGCTTCTGGATTCAGCCATCTTGAGTGATTTTATCTTAGGTGTGAAATTACTGGGAAAACTTTAGATGATGCCGAATAGCACTCAGAAACTGATCAGCTTAGAAATTGGCATATCATACCGTGGTACAAACAGGAGTTGCGTTTGGATGCACGAAGTTTTTTATCGAGTTTTCAACACTGCGATGATAGTAGGAGAGCAATGTAAAATCCTTTAAACGAGCCCATGCACGGAAGGGGTAAATCTAACAAAGGACTGTATAGATCATTTATGTGGTTGACCAAGTTCGGGGATGCAAAGAGAATGGAACGACAAGTGGTATTGAGATACCCATGTATAACGGGTATGCTGACTTATGTTGATTTCCCTTATAGCTTCTTTCCAGCTTCTGTTACTTCAGGTAGGTTTTAGGTTTGGTGTAGCATATAAATCTTTTCGCATAGCATACATCCTATACGAAATTACATAATTGATATTTGAATAGTATTGAATATATTCTAATATATTTCATTTACCTGTATTTCTTGCTGCTGAATCTTAAGTCGCCCATTCTTTGTCAATGAAGGATTTAATGTGTACAGCACAACGTCATCAACGTTTCTTTAACTCACTTTGGCATGGAAAAAAAGCTTCCAAGAGTAAACATGTACTATTGAAACTTCATCATCATCTTACATTATTCCCCATATGAACATTCCATGTTCCACTTGACTTTTATATACTTGCTTGTATACTACTTAAGTCTTTATTTGCCTGGATTTATATGGAACCCAACGTTTCCTGATTTACTTGAGGCTAACAATTGTTTTGTTTGCTTTTTAAAATGTGGCCAAAATGCAGAAGTGTGTATGCTCCCCTGCTACTTTCCATACTCACAAACCAAATTTGCAAATGTAATACGAGCTCTTGGCACTTTCTACAATGCGACCAACTTAAATACTCAAGATTATTTGCCCTTCATAATAATGAAAAGCATACTTGAAAGGAAACCGTATTTGGCAGATCCAGTACGTCGGATGTTAATACTTGAACACCGCAGGAATTTGTTCAATTCAGAAATTGTCATGAGCATAGATGGAATAATTCCTACAACAGTGAAGCCAAAGCTACAACAAAATCACCCAAGAGCGTTATCACGCCTAGCCGTAAAATAACTCTGAGAGAGATGAACCCCTCAATTGATCACATTTAGATCGGATGATAGTCTTTTTGATAATTGATAAGCCTACAATTGGTCTGTTATTCCACTCATCTAGTTACTGAGGATGAGAATGGTGATGTGACGCGACTATATATTTACAATGTGAAGCAGGATCAAGAAGCAGCAAAAATGTTTAGCTATGGTTGTACAGTGCCGTTCTCAGTCCACATATGCGGATTGGAAGTCTGGACAGGTCCAGCGGGCTGAGAGTTGATGATCCAGACTGCGTTATCTCTTTAGGAAAAGTGATTAACATGTGTGGACTTTGTGGTGTTGCGAATTCTCAATATAAATGTGGGAGTTGCAGACAGGTATATTATTGCTCTCGAGAATGCCAGCAGCTTGACTGGAAGATAATGAAGCATAAACTTATCTGTGATGTATGAAACATAACATTGTAATTTATAATTCACATTATCTGTGTGTTGATACAAAATTCAGAAAATATGTAATGAAAAATCACTTGTTACAAAAAATCACGCGTTTTTATCACTTAAAAATAATACATGATATTTAATGATGGAACATGTAGTGTATGTAGATACACTCAAATCTTAATTGTCATGCCATGTTTTTTTAAATATGCAAATGACCTTAAATCGGGTATTATGATTAGCTCTTTTGCTTCAGACATCCGAATTGAGACTGTCTCGTTTTTTTTCTAATTCACTAGGATTTGTGTCTCTTCTCTGAGTCCTAGTCCTTCATCTACATACAATATGACCTTGCAGTATCCTTTACATACAGACTTGTTTCAGCTCTTGACTAAGACACATGAAATAAATACTTGTAGGCATTCCATTGGCAAAGAACTCACGTATCAGCAGAGATGGGTAACGAGGTAGTCTGAAACTACCTCGGTAGAAAGATACCGGTACAAGGTATTACCGGTATCGCTACCTTGTACCTGACAAAACCCCAGAAGTACCTGATACCTTTACCGGCTACCGAAGGTAACGAAAAGTACCTTCTACCTATACGGCTACCGCATTACGATAAAAGTACCTTCTCTATACCGGCTACCGCAATGTAACGATGAAAGTACCTTCTACCTTTACCTGCTACCTTAAATGTCTTTACTGTTACCACATGAGGGCCGTCATTATGCATAAAACGTCTGCATTCAGTATACCATCCTGAGTCAATCATCGCTTTGTACACAATGCACGCCAATAATGCTTGAAGGAATGAAAAGTGTAAATTACAATAACAATTTTCACTGCTTTGGTCAAAAGTATGATTCATTCATACAAAATAATTTCTTTCCATATCTTTCATTTACATTCAATATTAGAGTAAAACCAAACAAAACTTTTTTTCGGAAGTATTTTTGTGATTTTCTATACTGGTTTGTAACGATATAAACTTGATTATCATCACGAAACTGAAATTAAGTTGAAAGTGAGTCAAGCAGTTAATCTTAAAATTTTGGGTGAAAATGAAGCAGTGGCCTCCCCATCCAGCTCTGAAGTTGCAACGCACAAGCCTCGTGGAGTGCAGACTACAGTGAAATTACCTGGAATAATTGGCAATCGGATATATAGTTTATTGAGTACGAGAAAGACCACAAACGGTGTAACGTTTTACCTGATAAACATTTTTCATGAATTATGTGCTGTTTTTTTACCTGGCGCTAATACTGAAGAACGAATTCGTTCACAAATTTGACTTGACTTCCTAAAATGGATGTAATAAGATTTTTAGTATAGTTCAAACTAGCAATAAAGCAGCCGTGGTTATTAGAAAACTAAAGTGAAGAAGCGGATTCAAAATAGCTGGACACGTTGAACAGGATGCTAGGTTTTGTTCTGTGTAAGTAAGAGTATGAATTTACTTGTAAATATGCATTTAGGACCCCAGAATCAAACTAACACAAAAGAAACACAATGACGCGTTCTAAAGAAATATAAATGTTCTACCCGGATCCGTAGCAACATACTTTAGATAAAAGATATTTGCTTTTCTTTCCTTTACTGTCGGAAAATCTTCTATTTTCTTTTGTTTTAATATCCTTCCATTTCCGGTTCATTATTCGTGATGTATAATATAATTTACGGTAATTCAAGTCAAATCATAATTTAAGTTATTGCAAATTTACAATAAGCAACATCTAATAGGAAAGACCTGCGCTATTGCTCATCGCAATCGTTTTTTGCTGTATATGCATGCGTAAAGAACTCGTACGTATACTAATACGTGCGAGTACGCCGTCTTCATATTAGTATGCCAAAAAGCATACATGGTAAAAAAAATTAGTTGCCAATTTGTTAACCTATTTTACGTCTATAAACTCGAAACCGATACGGACAACTTGAAATGGTGAAAGTCCAAAATTTATGTCTCACTGCACCCCAATTACGTTAAAAGATAAGAATACCACAATCCATCACATGTGCGAGAATCGGATGATTGATTTTACCCGTAATTGATGCTCCTACTATACACAAATTTCCTTACATTCATCTTGTGGCTGAGGATAAGAATGGGGACATGACTCGCCTTCACATTTACAACGTTGAAAAATTTGAAAGAGCTGCGGAACGAGAACTCAAATTGCAATGTATATTTGGAGAAAGTTGAAAACGTGTGCAGGTTTTGTGGGGAAGCAAATTCTTTTTGATGCGCTAAATGCGGTGAATCAACATATTGTTCACAGGAATGTCAGAAGCTGGATTGGAGTATGATGAAACATAAACTTAGTTGTTCAAAATAATGTTCTTGCTAAGTTATATTATGTTTATCAATATCCATGTTATTTATTTGGGCTCACGTTTGTGAGCAAACTATTTTAAAAACGGTCATATTTATCCTGAAATACACAAATTGAATTTATTGATGGTCTTAGCAAAATAATCTAGGATCACATAGCGATTGGTGAAAACGAATTTAAGACTAACCGCAAGCAGACCTGCGACGATTTACACATTGAAAAATACCATTTATAAATACTACCACACATACATACGTGGTAGTACTTTTGTATTGAGAATTGTACTGAATTTATTGGACAATAACAATTTACTGGAATTTTATTGGTTAACAGTATATTGGTATTAACAGTTCATTAAACATAAAGTAAAATAAATATGGATGTAAATGAATCTAGAGATGTTGAACAACTGAACTTGTCATCAAATCTAAATAATGTGAGTATTTTTTCTCGGATTTTTGAAAACGGGTCTAGGCGCTTTGCCGGTATTACAAGTTGCCAGCATGGTACCTATTGCCAGTATGGACTTTTTCCAGTATGACCTTATGCCTGTACAGACTTTTGCCAGTATGACCTTTTGCCGGCATGGAAACTTGCCAGTATGGACTTTCATGACAGAAATGTTCTTACATTCCTTGACAGGACAGGTTATGACAGGAAAAATTTCAATAATTATTTAGAATACACACGCTAGTACAGTATTTTGAAATATGTATACATCAGTCAGTGCTCAGACGCCAAATTTGGGGTCCAAAGTCAATTTTTTAGCTCTAAAAATTCATTTTTTTAACTTTTTTTGCACACGATGAAAAAGGTTTATGAAAAGTTATTAAATTCAACGAAGTTGCTACATCTGATTTTCAATTATTATTACTCCTCAACAGATTTTGCTACATTCCTCTATTTGGGCATATTCCTACGAAAAGGCCTGTTGAGATGAAGATATCAACTGGAAATTCGATTGGGAGAAAATATCTATTAATAATTTGTTGCGGAATCACACTCCATTTCAGCCAACAGGGAATTTTGTACCTTTAAACCAATGGGTTAGGCAATCTGGTAATTGAATATGACAAAAGTGTCTACAGGGATAGAAAAACGAAACATTCGTTATGAGACTTTAACCCTGTACTGGAAGTCATATTCTGAAAATAAACAGGCTTCCACAATACATCAATGACAGATAATCACCCGCAACCAAATTTCCAATCGATTTGTGTATTCCATATAACTCAATCTGCATTTGTAGACACTTATGAATAACTAATATCCCTAAAATACTAGCCGTGAATGGACATTTTTGTTTCCGCGGCAGCGGATCAAAGTTTGGAAAATGGCAACTTTCAAAAACTGATACGGGGGACCACGTTCACTTTTAATTTTTGCATGTCAATTTCCATAAGGTTTTAGCAGTCCAAGCGCCTAAATAATTGAATGGAGCTAAAAGGAATGTAATATCATGCCTGTCATGAAAGCTGGAGTCCAAAAAGACCATACTGGCAAGTTTCCATACTAGCAAGAGGTCAAACTGGCAAGTAGCCTTACTGGCAAAAGTCCGTACTGGCAATATGTCAAACTGGCAAAAGTCAATACTGGCAAAAGGTACACTACTGGCAACTTGTAATGCTGGAAAAGCGACGGTTACCTTCAAAAACCTGTGTACATCCACCTAGAGAATCTAGGTAAAGACGAAATGCGTGTCACGTGGGGCAATGTTGTCTGCTAACTGTCATGCACATTCTCATGCATCATAGAGCGGAGCAGAAAAGCGGCCTGCTTGTCTTTTGATCATGGGCCATCCGTAAGGGAAAGTGGTTTTAAATTTTGCATTTATCATAAAAATCATATAATTAATTAAATTTTATAGTTTACGGCACTGTCACAATTGTCTATCCAATTTTTTTTTCCAAAATTTATTTTCACCAGAGATGGGCAGTCGCAGGTGTCCGAATCCTTGATGGAAAACAGACATCATTTTATTCTTTGACAAGTACAATTATTGTCTGACATACACGTTTTTATATCTGACATTTACTTAACAGTCTATCAAATACATTTTATTGTTCGAGAACATAGTTATATTTTGTTGTCTTATTTTATTGTCCTTGACATATGATTTTATTGTCTGACATATGTTTTGTTTTGCCGAAAAAGTGTATTCTATTGTCTGAAAAGTACATATTATTGTAACTAAAGTATATAATGTCGTACCAAATTCCACCTGTCAACGTGACATATGTACTAAACAGACACATGTGACATGCTACTACACGATATTGCATTATAGCTGATAAATAAACTCAATGTACATACAAATATATGAATAAAACTAAAAATTCAGACAATATGTCATTCTAATGTGTACCTGTCAGCGTGACATATTTATACAACAGATACATGTGACATGCGGGTATTCTTTTATTGATAATAACTGTTGTATAAAATCATTACACATGCATTTATGTCTATAAGACAAAAAATCATACAATATGTCAGACAGTTATTCACCTGTCAACGTGACATATACACTTCAAAATAACAAAGCATTCATTTAGGGTTTTACTTGCTGTTAAGCTATATTTTGCATAAAGAAAATTTAACGTCCAAGTGTGCCCATCTCTGTTTCTGAGGTGACAGTTAACATTCTTGTGAATATGAACAGCCCATGACGTCATTTTTTGAAGCATTTTTCGAAACTTAAAAAGCCCACAGTTTTCGTGCGCAATTCATGAACTCGCCCGTTTCAACGGCATCCGACTCAGAACTTGAAGCTTATCAAAAGCCATTTAATCTAAAGGTGTACATTGCTTGCGCACCCAATCTAAGAGCAGTTACACTTTGCATTGTAAACGGCCAAAAGTTTCGAAAATCAAAAACTTTGATTTTCCTACTTGCCCATTTCTGCTTAAGAATCAGTATTAGGATAGGAAACACGGGTATTAGATGCTTCGTTTTCACACAATAAGCAAATCAGTGATTCAATTTTGGAATTGTGGACCCCAGAATCTCAGCAGTAGGGCATCAAAACAAAAAAATAAAATTACCATTGAAATCAGCGTTAAAATTTGCATGTATGGTGCCACTTTGAACAAAATCTGTGACTTCATAGCAGACAAAATTGCCTCACTTGACATGCATTTCGTCATTGCGTTGTTATTTCAAGCAGAACGAGAGGGCATCTTTATCCCTAGCCATTGTGACCAATTTATCATTCGATGCCTTCGTGTGAAAGATTATGACGAGGCTAAGACTGCAAAACTCGTACGTGGGAAAAGTTTTTGTTAAAACTCTTGCTCCTATCATGACTTTACATGACATGCCATATTTTTTATTATTAAATTAGCTGAAAAACTTTGGCATTATGATGAGACTGGATGAAATGCAGGATTTGTTTGAACAATTCATTCCCAGCCAGTTTAAAGATTTTTACTACAGTGGGATTGTGACTCCATTGACAAAACGAGATTCACAAGGACGACTTATCCTTCTTGGAAGATTGGGTCTGTCAATGTATTATTCATAATTTTTCTTATGCAAAAAATGTGTCAAAGTCAAAACTGCAATCAATTTACAATTAATTTGACAGGGCGCTGGAAAGTTGATGAATACGATTTCGATCAGGCTTTAGCTGCTTCCATTGTTCTTTTCAACTACTGTGCTGCAAAATCAATAAAAACACAGCATTGTGGAGTGGTCGCTGTGCTTGACTTCAGAGGATGGAATTTGCAGCAGATGCTAGGCATTAAAATAGGAAGACTTAAGATTGCAGTAAAACTGATGCAGGTAGGTTTGGAATTTAAAATTAACTAGGAAATTTTATCCTTCTGATTTATGCAACAAACAACATGCATTGATATTATTATGTAAAAATTATCTTTAGGACAGTTGTCCAGCTAAGATAAAAGGGTTCCACATTCTGCACCATCCCAGACTCGTGAAAGTTTTGTACTTTTTGCTAACTCCGTTTCTAAAAAAGAAACTTAGAAGTCGGGTTAGACTGTACACGTTTTTCATATTTAATTTTAAGTGCAAATATATATCTATGTTAAAAATGGAGATTAATGCAGCTCATTGTTTGCAAGCAGATACATTTTCATAGTGATGAATCATCGCTCCATGAGTTAATTGGACCGGATATTATTCCAGCAACGAGTGAGGCTGTAGCCCAAAATAGTTATTTTGATGAGAAAATGATTACAGATTTACTTTCTGAGGATAAATACAATCTTGGTATGTGAATAATATTGCTTTCTGCTCATTCGCTGTGACTGATATTCTTACAGGGTATGATTACATATATTTGCATTTAGATATGGTCACTTTCGGATATCCTTCATGCTAATTCGTCTACACATTGACACACATTGTTCAGTAACTTACAATGATTTCATCGATTTAGTTAAGCCGTTTTTCAACTTTAAATATTATATGTATACGAATAAATGAAATGCAACTACGTTTTCACAATAAACCATACTCAAAATGAATAATTGTTTTTTATTGTAAATACTGTACTGTTATGTTTATATGTAAGATAAAATTTCTTTACAAAATACGTTAGAGATGCTATTTTCCTTCGTCAGTCCACCAGGATTTTTTTCTTCACAGGAATCGCTTTAAATGCAGAGGAACCAATCTGCAGCAACAGTTAAATACATTTGGATCATACTTAACTTGCATTCTGAAGTAATCATTTTCTTACGAGTTGATATATATACCTCAGTCCGAATAAGGGTAACATCCTGTAGATTATCCAAATCCAAAATTCCGTAATAAATTGACCAGTCGCTGATATGGTTATCGTAATCCGCCCACATTTCAACTGTTAAGCTACGCAAACCTAAACAATAATTGAGCACCGAGATTAATTGGCACTGACTACGTTAAAGAATACGCTACATTGTATATTACTAGTTTACTTTTAATGTTTCCAATGTATGGATTTTTCCTGTGTTTTCTTGCTTCAAAGCTCGAATAACCTCCCCAAAACTTTAATATTTCACAACTTATTCCAGTGATTCCTTCATCAGTTAGTCCGTCCCATGACGTTATATGAAGGCTGGTAAGTTTCTTCCAGGTTTCCGCTTGAGCACACAGTTCATGCATCATCTCATTATCTACGCGAATTTGCAATGCTTCCAAAGAAGGAAAGCAAATCGCGAGCTTTTCTATACAACTTCTGGAGATAAGAGGTGGCTCAATATACAAGTTTGTAATGCCTGCATGTGAGACTCTCTGAGGATTAGGTGTGTTGAGTATCATTTCACACGATGGAAGATTTCGATAATCTCTAAGAATTATGTGAAGAGATTTCAACGCTGGCATGTGTGGTAAAAATGAAAGCGAGGGTGCCAGCGAGTCTGAGATTTCCAGAAAGACAACATGGTGCAAGTCTATGGTCAACGATATGGGCACAGTTGCTAAATATGGGTGAGGGTATCTTCTTAGCCTCAGTGTTCCGAGGGTGTCTGCATTCCTTTCAAGCAGATTACTTAAAATTTCAATCGTTGTAACTGGACTGACTTCTAAATGAAGTGATTCAAAGTGGCTATTTTGACTGAGGTTGGCAAGTCTTCTTAAATGATCATCGTTTGGAATTTCAGGGAAAGAATTTCTGGAAGCAGCAAAACATAATGTGTCTTACATAGCCCCACTTTCAAAACACATTTTGTATTACAATTTAATCATACTCATCCAATATCTCCAAACTTTTTAAAGAATCATTAGATCCCGTAGCTCGTACTTCTTCCAACGATTCAATCATTTTAGTGACATCTTGAGCATTAACTCCAATTAATGCCAAATGCTGCAAAATGATTTTAAAAATTTATAAGTTAGAAAACAATATAAGCTATATATGATGCAAACAAAGTTTACCGATAATGAGGAAAATCTTCTAAAAAATGAGGTCCATGGAAAAGGAAACCAAAACTCATCTCCCCCTTCGTCATATCCATACCAGGACATCGATCCAAGATAAGACAGCTGAAATGATTGAAGGCTAGAATTTGGTTGCACATCCACTTCCGTATCTTGATGATTGCCAGCAGCAGCGTCCTCACGATTTTCAACTACTGTGCCCCAATACTTACTCACAAAAATTTTTACTTTCGCCAGCAAAGGCAGGTTGTAAAGCAGTAGCCATTTGAGTTCTTTCTTAGCATACACAGTTGTCACATGAAGAGTTAGATATCTGATGTTGTAATGTATTGAAGACCAAAATGACTTAATTCCATCACTTGTTGACAGTATACTATTAATTTTGATTGTGTAATTTTCAAACTGGGTCATTGGTAGATTATTAACAACAGTTTGAGGGTCTTCGGACGCCAATTCCTCCAAACTTGTACCTTCTAAATAGATCTTTGCTTGGTTTACAAAATGGGGCAAAGAAACTTGATGCCAAAAGATGCAGACTAAACGAAAATGTTTCAAATCCGAGAATTCCAGGCTCGCCAATATCTTTTCTAAAACCTAGGGGGTAAAAGTGAACAAATGTAAAAATCAAACTGGCATTAACACTGTAGTGTGTTAATTCATGAGTGAATTGGAGAATGAAAAAGTGACTAACCAAATGGTTAAATAGTGGCGAAATGTTAGGTAATGGCTTTTCCATGTTTATAACCTCTGTGTGAACTGAAACCGATTTAGGGTCAACTATTTATTTGATGTTTATTTCATTTACGTTAGTATGCACGTTGAATTTATACTCTGACTGAGAGAAAATGGAATATAGTTCCCTGTGTTCCGATTTCTTGTTTGAAATCATATGCTTTCAAACAAATCTATTTTTATCACATTTGACAGCATGCATCCGACGTAGAAAGGCAGACGCTATCAAATTCAATCCCATGTGTATATACATATTATGAGTGTATTGTCCCAAATTGAAAAAGTCACTATTTTCATACAAAATTATCGTTTTTTAATTCTCAAAAACTTGCGCCTTCTTGAAATTAAGTATTCAATTATGTACTATTTTAATCAGAGTCTGCTGACATTGCTAATTTCAACATTTCAAAGTACCATGGAACGTCTTTCTTTTCATATCTGGTTACTGGTATATCAAAATATAATGGAAACCGATTATTTGCATCATTAGAGGCAACGGTGAAATACTTGGAGGAACACTGAAAGAATAAAAGGTTTAAGTAAAATTATATGGTTGAATTACACAGCTGCAGATATAATCAAGATGTTCGGTAGGTTACTTACCAGTAACTCTGGAATAAAAAGCACACCAGCTTCCCAAGACATGATCGATAACCTATCGCCGTTTTTATTTAATTTACCCCATGCTGCTTTAGAAAGATTTGCACTTGTTAGCAAAAACCATGCTAATTTAGTCTGATCAGGCGAACAACGACTGTATGATTTAATATGTGGCGGAGCTCTGGAACGTCCACTGCAATCCGCTTTCCACTGACTGTAAACGATGGACAATTAACAAGGAATATAATTTTATCAGTCCTTATCTTCAATAATTTATGCATACATTTACATAACATTTTTAGGTGATTCATCAAAAGTTCTTACCAGAAATGACTTCGCAACCACTTTTGTTTCATATGAGTGAGAGCAGAGTATGGTAAACAACCTCCTCCAAGTATGCCATCAAAACTACCCTTTACATTTTGTTCAGTGGGATAAACCTATAAAACGGATCATTAGTGAGAAGTTCAACCTATTATGGGAGTAGTATTACGATACAGCATCGTTAAACAGCTTCATATTTTTACGAACCAAATTAATTGGACCCAGTATCCGTTTGTCTTTGCCTGCCAGTGCTGATCCAAATTCGCTAGTGAGCCAATTATCTGGGCTTGTACCAAGAGTTCCTTTAAGAACGGATACCATTCAGAAATAATTTTAGCTTTCATTCCTGATGTTTGAGTTGTTTTTATACACATTAAATATTTCAAATTACCAATTGACGAGCATTGAACTATCAGCGGCCAGTTTGGTTCAGTTTCCATTTCATAGGACCTCAAAATTTTCTCCATCTTTTTAATACCAAACTGAAATCCATCGAAACTAGACTGCGCAGTTATTGGAACGGATCCGATAAGGAAAACCCTGATCACAATCAATCAAAGCCTTTTTATTGATGTTTCATTTGCTTTGCAAGAATATGTGCTTAACTGCTTCTGCATATTATCTTTCATTTACTTTATATCTGTACAGTCTATACTTTTAATCACATCTTTCCATGCTGCGGAAGCTTTTACGGGATATGTTGAAAGATATTGTAGTATATCTGTACGAAATTTTGTGGGAGATTCGCCAACAGACGGAGAGGATCCACTTGGCAATTTTGGACACTTAGGACTGATCCAAATTCTAAAACAAATCACATACCTCATAATCTCGATAGAACTTTTCCAATAACCTAATTTTTATATCCTATTTACGATTGAATAATAATAATAATGCATTACCCTTGTGTTCGGTTGTCCCAATCCGACTCGACCAAATTAGCAGTGTATATCATGAAACGAACAGAAGAATCCGTATACTGCACTATGCTCATTTTTCTGTTTGATCACAATAATATATAATTTACTATCATTAAATTTTACGCACATTTTTTAAACAACTGAATTGTGTGCTACCAACGTGTGATGATGACCAAAAGGAAATGGAGATTTCACACCAAATGGTTTCAGCCATGGAAATGCTTTCGGTGCTTCCTTCAGTTGTTCACTTTCCTCCCCGTATATAAGCCAAGTAGGTTTCCCCCTGATAACAGATAATAATAATAGAAATAGAATACAACACAAAAGTTACTCTCGATGCAATACAACTGGTTTACTTTGTGAAAACGGTGATACTTACTCAAGACCTGCTCGGATGGTTTGATCAAAGAACCAATTGGCTTCAACCATGAAGTTAATATGACACAAAGCTTTGACTTCTCCAAGAGATGGATCAAATAAATCTAGAACAAAATTACAAAATCATAATTGTTTTCATAATCATTACTGCTATTTACCTAATAAAATTAATAAACTAACTCAACTCCTACGCAAATTTCCTACCTACGAAACTTGCCGACAGTACTCCTTCAACCTCCACAGGTATATCCCGAACTTTGGTAAGAAAAACATTGAATGGACAACTGGATTCCCATTTTTGGGCCATATTTCTTACATTTCTCTTTGAATCTAAAGGTTTAATTGCAGGTTGATTCAAATCTTCATTTCTCGACTCCCTTGTCTTAACTACTGCGCTTTGAATTTTTTCCTTTTGTTCCAGATATTTTCTTCTTCGCTCATCAGATAAATTACCGATTGAACCTTTCCAACGGTCACCACCGCCACTACTTCCGAATGTTTTAGCAACAGGTGGTACATTGTTAGAATGGCTGCTACTGCTAGGTGCTTCCGGAACATTAGCTGTAACAATTATCATCACTTTAATTTAGATTAGGGATTTTATACCTAATGTTCATGCTTCCAAATCTTCCAAAGGTCACTTACTCTTACTGGGTGTCTCAAATCCAGCATCTCTTAATATAATAGCCTGGTCCAGAATCGCATTTTCGTCCCCATCCTCCAAATTAAAATGTTGAGGTAACCTGGTGAAATCACCGGCAGCTTTCATCAGACCATATGCTTTCTCCACTATATTAATTGATATAAAATGCACTATAATACACAATAATAAATCTAAATAGGTAAAATTTTGTAAATTAGACATTCTCTTTTTACGTAAATCATGTCGAAACTGAACCAGATGCGCTTCATTCCTTCTGTAACACTTCGAACCGTAACGGCATTCTCCTCTAATTGTGTTCCTAGAATTTGGAGACGTCACAGTTGGTGGATTTAACCTTTGACGTTTCGCTGGAGCGTCTGGATTCACCCAATTAGGCTCCATGTTTAATGACTCTTTGTTTGTTACTCACAAAATCTTTTTGTAAACTTCTAGCTAAAATTTAGACAGGTAGGTGTTTTCGATTCCGGATGCATTACTACAAAACATAAACAAAAATTGTTTGGGTGGCCTACGCACAGAAATGAAGAGTGTTAGCGCTTACAGAACCCAAATATTTTCGTTGTCTCACGTTGAGCCGCCTGCCTTTGTCGATGCTGTCGTACTTATACGCTCTTAGCTTTTGCACAATTGGATAAGTAATCAGAAGAAGTCACAGGTACTTGAATTGAGATGGGTATTTTTAATTTTTATGTCGACAGTGTGCATTTGTATTATTACAGTACTAATTGTAGCTTTAAATGGTGCTGCGATCCCGTACCATCAAATCAAATTAACTAAACTTTTTGCTAAATCCTAATGGAGTTTTTGTTGTAACTTGTTCCTGTTCCGTCTAACGTATTTGAATAATACAAACATCAAAAACATTATTGCAAGCAACAAATGGAGTATGAGCTTATCTAAGAGACAAAATGTCTTTACTCCTGGGTCATTCGTCTTCTTCGAATAAGCGTCTTCAATAGGAGTTAGTGAACTTTTATTGTTGACTTAAAATGCGTTTTGCAGCTTCAATTTGGAAAAACGTTCTTGAAAAGTGAAGGCAAGTTGGCAGGTAAGCGTTAGAAATGTTCAGAGGCTGAGACCCTCCCAGTGAGAGGGTTTTGATGATGTCAAATCAGCATGTTATTATGAAATTAGTAATTTTGGGAATACATAAAAACGCAATAGGTTAGGGTACGAGATTTGGGTACACACTAGGGTGTAGATTTATAAATAACAATGTTAGCAAACACCGGAAGTGAAAATGGTATAGTATATTAGTGTACTGATTTTAATGACATTAAACATCAATCACTTTATTCTACATTATCCTCATTCCTTCATTCCTAGTTTCGTTCTTCTGGTGCGTAGACGTGTTTGTCCTGTTGCTCCACTAAACCAAAGCTAGCGCATGCCCAAAAAACCAAACCTAAAAGCCCAAAAGTAGTTGCATACCTAGCTATACAAATTAGATACCGGCTAAATGCCTAGATCAGATAACAGTTTTAACTCATCATAAAACATGGAGACAGGCAATCACGATCACGTTCCTGAACAAGTGAATCAGACTGGAAATAATCAGGACATACTCTTAAAAGCCATGGAATCACTTCTCGACAAAAAATTTGACGAAAATCTCAAAAGTACCAACTCAAAAATTGACGGCATTGATACATTTCTCAGAAGTTCAGTTAAAGTGCAAGATGCCAAAATTGTAAACTTGGAACGTAGAGTATCGTGGTTTGAAAGAAACTGTGAAACCCTAATGAAGGACGCTAATGATAGAAACCTTGTTAATAAGTGGCTTTAGTGATGATGAAAATGAAACTGAAGAAGTCCTTATGGAATCAGTTTGCAACTGTTTCATAAAATTACGAAAATGGAAATCCCCAGACATCATTTATAGACTCGGTGCGTTCAGAAATGGTGAAAACCGACAGATAAAAGTTAAGCTGTTAAGCTGTCGCGAGCGAAATGCAGTTTTGAAATGCTGGAATCAAAATCACAAGGATCTAAAGAGAGACAGCATTGATAAAGGCGTTTTCATAAATGAAGATCTACCGTACACTGTTCGTAGAGACAATGCATTACTAAGAAAGGGGCGGAACATTCTTGTCGAGCAAGGAAGGACGCAAAAATTGACTGGAAAGGAAAATCTATCGACGTTTGTGACGGACAGGCTATGTAGTCAAAGAAGGAAAGCTGATCTCAAATCACCCCACAAGTACGAGAAAACATGGCAGATGAAATTGAGGATGCTGTAAATTTTCACACAGGCCAGCCAAGCAGTTCAAAAGGCTAAAACCAAACGAAAGAGAAAACACAAGAGAAACCTCTCAACGTGCTCAGCCCGGACATCAGTCAACTGCCATTGAGACAACCGCTCAGACCTCAGGCAAACTCCTCAACCGGATTTCAAACAAAAAATACAAACAATCAGCTAAAAATCGACACTTAAATGTAAGATCTCTCAGGAAAAAACATAGCGCAATTGATCATTTTCTAAAGGTGCATAACTAGATATTCTATGTCTAACAGAAACAGGTCTCAAATCAATCATATTGTTAGGGAATTCGACGGTTATGATATAATTAGGAATGATATGTGAAAAGGGTCAACGTGGCACAGCAATTATAATTAGTAAGCTGCTAAAACAAACACCTTTCTTTAATTTTGCTGTAAGCGATAACATTGAATTACAGGCCATAAAACTGCAAGTCAAAAGTGTAAAAGCCTTATCATAACATGTATTTATCGTCATCCAAATATAGTAAAGCGGTGCTCAACGAAGACTATAACTGTATTCATACACTCATGGATAGTCTTAATAATGGGGCTTATAATTTCATGGTGCTTGGTGATTTTAATCTTAGAATGCAATACATCCAACCAGTCTATGATTTCACCCAACCAATGAAACATTGAACAAATCATCAAGACGCCCACAAGAGGCAAAAACATCCTTGATCTCATATTTATAAAAAAGAAACCACATCATTAGCTGTACGGTCAGTGAATCTTTTGTATCCGATCACATGTTAACCGAGTGTCTCATTTCGTGTAAAAAACCCAAGCAAGCATTTAGAACTATTTCCTTTCGAAAATACAGTGAGGGTAAAATCCCAGCAATTATTGAATCAATTAACTCTAGCTTGCCTGACAATTACTCTGACTTTGACCTCTTCAGACAAACATTTTTTGAGATATTTGATGGACATTGTCCCCTATACTAAAAAAGAAGGTCAGGATTATAAAAAAGTACAAATTTATCTCCGCCAGTACCAATAGAATGATACGGAAATGTAAATCTCTCGGAGATTACATGTAAAATCCCCTTCAATGGCCAGTAAAGTGAGACTTTCACGTGCTAAAAGGGAAGTCGAGCAACGCATGTTTCTTGATAGCAAGCAAGAACTCGATCAACGTATTAAAAAAACCAATATTTGGACTGGAGTGAAATCAGTATTACCTGAAAGTAGCAAACCTCTGAAATTTGTATTGATCCTGATAAGCTCAATGAGCACTACGTAAATATCTCGACCTTAAACGTGACAAACAATACTCCATTCCCAGACAAGCCCGATTATATTAACCCTGATGGCAAGTCTTTTAACTTCAAACCTATTCCCGCATTTTTAAATCTACATGGAAGTCAATGAAAAACACGAATTCAAAGTCAATTGATCCGTTAGGCATGTGCAACTTTATGATAAATATTGCTATCCAATCTGAAAAATTTGTAAGGCATTGGCCAGCATGTTCAACAATTTCTGTCCGAAGGTCATGTGCCTAATTGTTTAAAAATATCAAGAATTGTACCTGTAGGAAAAGTGAAGCAGCCAAAGTCTCCAAATGAAACACGCCCATCGCCATTCAGTCTGTCATAACTAAGATTTTAGATAAGTGTCTGCTTTTTACAGATGCTAGAGTATATCAATGACAATAATTTCCTTACTAATAAGCAATTCGGATTTAGAAGGGATATGGCACCAATCATGCATTAATAGCCTTAAACGATCTTATCATGGAGCAATTTGACAGAAATAACATTGCATTTTGGTCTCACTTCGACCTGCAAAAGCTTTCGACAGGGTCGATAGGGAACTGCTTTTACACAAGCTTAAGTGGTATGGAATAGAGTCAAGCATTATTAAATCCTTATTATCAGACAGACAGCAATTTGTCACAACAGACTATGAAAATGTTTGTAAAAGTTCTAAATTACTAGACACATCTCTTGGTATAATTCAGGGTTCTTCCACATCTGCCTTTTACTTTAGTTTATTCATAAACGACTTGCCAGGAGTAGTAAAAAACACTAACATTTTTCTGTATGCAGATGATTCTAATCTATGAAGTGTGGACCCCTTCTGACATTGAACAAATCACAAGAGATATTGAATCCGACCTTGATAGGATTTCTGAGTGGATGAAGGTGAACAGACTTAGTCTGAACATTGACAAGACGAAACTATCATATTTGGTAAAGCCAAACCACCAAACTTATTCAAAATGTCTCATTAAAAATTGATCAACTCTGCATAAAAAGGGTATACGAACTCCGTATTTTAGGACTCATTTTTGACGAAAACTAACGTGGCAAGCCCACATGAAGCACGTGGCCCAAAGGTGTTACACTAATATTTCAAGATTGTATACTATAAAAAATCTTTATCAGTAGAACAAGAAAATGTTAGTTGAAGCTCTTGTGCTGTCTGTAATTAGTTATGGCGCCATCGTTTGGCTAAGCATGGTAAATTTGATGTTCATAAGAAAGTAAACAGAATAATTAAATGTGCTGCTAAATTTACTTTGAATAAGCGTAAATATGACTCGATTAACAATGATATCTGTAATGTTCTCGAGTTTTTTCTTTAGTGAATATCTGTATCAGTATCAGTTACTTATGTTTGCTTATAAGACAATTTATATTACTACAGATGGGTATTTTCTAAATTATTTAGATTTCGACCATGTTACCTCTCAAAGTACTCGGAACACAACTTACTATACACCATGTATAT
The DNA here is from genome assembly GCA_001718145.1 of Orchesella cincta. NCBI lineage: Eukaryota > Metazoa > Arthropoda > Collembola > Entomobryomorpha > Orchesellidae > Orchesella > Orchesella cincta. The sequence goes on from LJIJ01001171.1 coordinate 37,326, forward strand.
CCACCAACAGCTTTTGGGGGCAAAAGACCTTCAAGTATAATGCTGTACACAATGGCTTAATTTACCACAACAAGTCCAATGTAAAATAAACTCGCTGTATACCTTTAAGAAAGCCACGTTTTGTCCACATGCTCACAGAACAAGCTACCAACTTATTTCGCACACTAGCAATGATGATGAACATGAAATGATTCTTGAATGTATTAACAATGTTTTATACAAAAACTACCCTGTTAAAAATTTATAAACTCATCCCCAGTTTACATTACGTGTAATGACTATGTTATGAATAATCTTTTCTTTTTTTGTTTTATATAAAATTAACCCTTTTGTAAATTATCATTCTTAATGTAACCATAATCTGACAATTGTATTTATGAAATGTCTATGAAAGAATAACCCTTGTATTGGGATTCATGTGACAATAAATTATTATTATTATCTCTTATCCTAATTATGACAACCTTTTAACTTTGAGAAGAGGGTAATGTGCGATTTTGGACGTTTGACCTCGATTGTCACAATTAGCACACCTCTTTCATAACAATAACTACTGTTTCAGCAAATAATTAGCAGATTACAAACTGGTAGCATTTGTAGGTCTTGTTTTGAATCGAAACTAGTTTTTGTTTTTCATCAGGCTTTGAACCATTGGAATAGTTTTGAGATCACAGAGATTTACCATCCAGAGTAAAATTCCGTAAAAGCTCGTTTTTGAGTTATCTTCTCATTGCATTACTGCAGTAGCATCAGCCACAGTTGAATAATATATAGCAGCCACTAATCTTAACTCGCTAGACGATTTTCTAGCTATTGAAAGAACAGCAGAGCAAGAGCACTATACTACATCCAAGCACTTTATCATTATCATTATGATACTTTGTGCTTGTCTCTTTCCGCATCGCTAAATAATAGTTTTGCAAACTTCATGAAGCGTTTGCGCTCTGGAAAGCTAGGAAAAGTTTACTGCAAAAAACTGGTTTTGACTTGTTTTGGTTGTAACGCTTCAAAAGATGAAGCACAAGAGGTAAACATGTAGATGAGAAACTATCACCGAAAAATATAGTCTGAAGGGCAAACTAATGGGTTTTGCTAATTATTTACAGTGCCTCTTCATCTCTAAACTGCTTCATGGTTATAGCGTATAATACCTACAAAAGACATGTTTGGATTTGGATTGTTTTATGGTATTTCCTGATTTTTCTTTGTGCAGTTGTAGCAAAATCCAACTATTTGATATACTTACAAGCTGACTGCTGACATAAAATCTACAACATCAGTAACAGGATGATTCATTACTGACATTACTTTAGTTCATTAGTAGAGCTAGAATTAGCCAGGTTATCTTAGAACACATAGTTGCATCCGAAAGAAAAGAAGATTTGACTGGCTATTCATCATTCGCGCGATTTTTCCAAAATGAACCACATTTGTTACATACCTCCATGGCAGATATTTATAGCATTGCTAACCAAAGCTGGGCAGGGACCGTTCCCAGCTGGGAATGGGTACGGGTACCACCCAAATCTGGGAACCAGTACCAGGGAACTGGAACCAAGCATTTTCTGGGACCAGGGAACTGGGAACCGAGCGTTTTTTTGGGAACCAGGGTACCAGGGAACTGGGAACCACCGGTACCGTCTCTTGTTCCCACATGGTACCATATAAACAGCATTGTGGTTGGAAGTGGAATGGGTACGGGAACCAACAAAATTCTGGAACCAGGGTACCGGAACTACCAAGTCTTTTGTGGGAACCAGGGAACTGGGAACCAAGCATTTTCTGGGAACCAGGGGACCAGGGAACTGGGTACCGCTGGGAACCGGTACCCGTCTCTCGGTTCCCACTTTTGGGAATGGGAACCGGTTCCCATGCCCAGCCTTGTTGCTAATCACATTCCACTCACATACCAAGTTATAGCCAGAACTTACCCAGCTTAATAACATGCCTTCCGTATGATATGCCTAAACATTCTTATTCCGCGTGAACCCGTGTAGGATTTGAACCATCATCAAGGTTGAATCCAGTTTTTATGAGAATTGTTAAAACTTCATTGATCGAGCTCGAAGATAAGAACAAGAGATAATGCTACGAGAACTGCGCCGCTTTCGTAAGCAAATTGTGGCACAACTAATATGCTAAGAAAGCCCATGAAAAGTATTGGTGCATTGTATGTACATGAAATTTCGCACTTATCGCACTTATTTCTTTAGATAAAGCCGCTTACGGCTTAACCCTTCTATAAATTCCAAATGGTGGTGGAATCTTTGTAACAGTCGGTGCTGGTTCACTGCAAAAAGCATAGCTCTTTTTGAAACCTCAAGAAAGTCTCTTCCTGAAATACTTTTTTTTCAACAAAGTTTCGCATCAAAATCTTTTTCTGTTTCAACTAATTTAGACCCAAAGTTAATCTAAAATATTCAACTCTCTCTATAAAGTTTAAAGTTGTTCATCATGGTGAAATCCGAAAGTTTAAGTTTTGTCGTTTTCGCTGCTGTCGTCGCGCTATCTTCACCAGCGCCAGACCAAGGGTAACGGTGAGAGAAGCGAACGAGATACTTACGAAGCTGTGGACGACGCCAAAGATAAAGTGTGGGACGGTCTTCAAGATATTGACAACATACCTGAACTGACTGATTTCATCTCCAATGCATCTCCATGTATGCATGGTCCACTCATCGAAACTTGGCAGAAGATTCAAAGGGTCGCTTACGAAAGTAGAAGGGGTGGTGGTAGAACGAAAAGGGATTACGTTGCTGTGGAACAAAATCAAAATGTTTTTGAACGATTGAGGGAAATCGACAATGTTACAGACCTTACTGATTTCATCTCATCTGCGTCTCCTTGTCTGCAGCCGTTGCTTGCAGAAACGTGGAAAGCTTTCAAACGACAGGATTATGAAAGCAGAAGAAACGATATGCGAGTGACAACCAAAGAGGAAGTTATAGAAGAAATTAAGTAAAGTCTTTAACTGTTTATGAGCCCTGCTGTGTGTTTAACTTGAAATTAAAACACATTGATGAGTAGTTCGTAGCAGTTAGGAATTTCAGGCAAGAGTAGTCAGAGTCAGGTATATTGTGTTTGAGAACGGATCTCACAACATTCAGGAAAGCAATAGAAACAATAGAGTGTCGACCAGAAGACTAGATTTCAAAGTCATATTTTATCTTTTCTATATTGTTTTTACTACATATTATATAGAACTAAACCTATTTTATATTACAGTTTTCTGTATGATCTTTATAAGCACTTTAATCACGGCAGGGCCGAAAAATAACATTATTTTAATTTTAATTTTAAATATTCCACGCACACACATTTGTATTTTAAGATATGACATTGTAAATGATGATAAGGTGATTTTTTACCGACATGCAAGTGTATTAAGTTGAAGTTATAAAGATCCATAACAGAAAACTGTAATATAAAATAGGTACGTTCTATATAATATGTAGTAAAAAAAAAAGAAAGATTGAAATAATGATTTGAGAATATGTCCTTGACTGGTAGAAAACATATTCTGTTTCCATATTGATTAATGAATGTTGTGAAGATCCCAGTGTATGAAAAACAATTAATACCACAGCCTACTCCTTGCCTCGAATATTCATAAATGATCAACATGACTCATAAATGTGTTTTATTTAAAGTTACAAAACAACAGAAGGGGTAAAGAACCAGTTAAAAACATTTAAGTTAATTCTTTATATATTCCACTTGTTAGGTTGTAATAGACATATCGGTTATCGTGGTCATAATATGCTTCAGTTTGAAAGACTTGAACGTTTATGAAGCAAACTGAAGCAAGGAGACGCAGATGCAGAGAAATAAGTAAGGTTGTAACATTGTGATTTCCACCTTCAGCAGTTCACAAAAAACTTTTCTTTTAGGTTACAAAAGAAGAGCAACCGGTTAATCCGTTTTCAGTTATAATCAACAAACCCTTCTCATTTATTAGAGAACACTTGAATATTCATGCAAGTTTGATGGAGTGGGACATAGAATAAAGGAGCATGATTAGAGAGATAAGTCCCAGTTAGGTATGTTGTAATTATCCCGTGAAACCCGTAAAAAACTTATATTTGCGTCTCCACACGCTTCCGTACCAGTATATACTTTAGCTTCTATAAGACAGTTAAACCACCTTGGTATGAGTGTGTGAATCGTAGAAGAGGAACAGCCAGACCAACACACGAAACCGACAAGAACATTTAATCCAGGTTTTAATAATGCTGCCATGAAAAATTTAAATTGTATAGAGAAAGTTGAATATTTTAGATTTAATTTTGGGTCATAAATTAATTAAAAGAAAGATTTTTATGGAAAGCTTGTTGAAAAAATTTCCCAAGGAAGAGAAGTTTTTGAGGTTTAAAAAAAGAGCATATGATTTTTGACCCACAGTGAGAACGCAAGACGTTAAAAAGATTCAACATAGAATTTGTAATTATTAGAGGGCTAAGCAGTAAGGGCCATTTATATAAAGAAATAAGTAGATAAGGTGAAGAAATTATTGGTATTTTAGAACTGCAAAAATAATTTTCATGGGTTTTCTTGATATTAGTTGATGCAAATTGTTAAGAGAGGCGAGAGGTTCTCCGTAGCATTATCTATTGTTCTTATCCTTAGAGACAGATACAATGAAGTTTTACAATGCTTAATTTAAAATGGATTCAACCTTGATTGATGGTTTAAAATACTACTGGCCGTTCCCAGACAGGAATAGAATTTAGGTCATATAATACCAGGAAGGGCATGTTTTAAGATGGGTACAGTTTATGGCCTTAACTTGGTATGGTGCAGTGGATTGCACATTGAAAAAAGGCGATGTGATGTAGGTTTTCACTTAAAAAAGTGGGCGAAGAGAGATGGGTCATAACAGGTACAGAGGCGTAAAAGCGTTCACCTGGTTCAAATGCGTTCAAAAATGTTGGTTTCCACAAGTTAAATGTGGTAAACAAAGAATTTGTTAACTAAGTTACAGTTACACCATGGTACAACAGAATTTTGTTGGTCAACCGGTAACACCCTTACCAAATTGGGAAAGGCGGGATACAATGTGTTTATATGGGTAACCACATTCACAAAAGTGGGAAAAAAGAGAGGGTAAAGGGTTAACAACCGAGGTTCCAAGTTAACGACATTGGTTCACAAAAAAAAAGATACGGTTCACCAGTTACCTGTTACAAGAAATCATTGGTTAAGTTAAATGTACAGGTTACAGATTGGTGGTAAACGTAAACATTACCAGATGGGAAAAAGGTTACCATGAAAGATTTGAGTTAGCAATGCCATATAATATCTGAAATGGACGGTATGTAAAAATGTGTTCCCATTTATGGAAAAAATGGGAATGATGAATAGAGTCCATCTTTAATTTCTTTACGCGATGAAATATGTGTTATATAGATGAATGGCCTATTATAGCTCCTACTAATGAATAAAGTATTACAGTCAATGATCTAATGTTAATGATGTTGTAGATTTTATGTACAAGTCGCTTGTAAGTTATCAATGTTGGATTTTGTAAAACCTGAAAGAAAATCAAGGAATAAATAAAAAATAAATTAAAAATGTCCTTTTAGGTGTATAGGCGCATATAAAATGAAGCGGTTTGAGATGAAGAGATACTGAATATTAGAAAACTAATTATGTTTGACTTAGACTATATTTTACGTTGATAGTTTTTATATAATGTTTAATGTTGAGATTATCTTTTGAGAGTTACAAAAAAAAGTAAAAAAGTTTTTTGAAGTAATTTTAAGGCTTTAAGCGAGAGAAACGCTTCAGAAGTTGAAGAATATTATTTCGAGATGAGGAAGAGAAAAGACAAAGTATCATATGAATGATAATGTGACTTGGATGTAGTTAGTCACTATTGATACTGCTGTTATTTAATAGACCTAGAAACCGTCCGTAGAGCGAGTTAAGATTAGTGGCTGTAGTATATAGTTCAAATGTGATGAACTAATGAGCAAATGGAATGAGAAGATAATAAAAGAGATTTTAGGAATTCTTACTCTGGATGGTTACATATTTGATATAAAGATTTTAATTGGTGAAAAGCATGATGAAAAGAAAGCAAGTTTAGATTTAAAAGACCTAAAATGATACAAGTCCCTCGGCCCGTCCCATGACGCCCGGGCAGGACCGACTGATCGCTGTAAGATGCTATTATTTGATGAAAAGTAGTATTGTTATGAAGAGGTGTGTAATTGGAAAATTGAGTGTAAAATACAAATTGCAATACCACTTTCTAAAGTTAAGTTGTTAATGGATATTATAATAATATTTATTGTAACATGAATCCAATAAAGGGTTATTTCTTTATACATTTCTCAATACACTTGTAACGTTATGGTGTATTAAGATGATATTTACGAAGGTCGTTATTTTATATAAAAAGGAGATTATTCATAATTCTCATATCTTTTTACCTAATTCAGAAAATGTGTGTTTGAGAGGATATGTTATGGATATATTATTTTTTTTGTTTATATAAATTAATTGGAGTAAATTCATATTCTAATGTTAACCAAATCTGAATGTTTATGAAATGTTATGAAAGAATACAATTGTATTTGGGATTTGTGAAAATTAATTTTATTTTTTATTATTATGACAACTTTAATTGAAAGAGTAATGTGAAATTTTTGGAGGTTGATATTGTCACAATTAGCAATATTCATAAAAATTTGTTCGAATAATTAGAAGATAAATGGAGTTTGTAGTGTTTTGTTTTGATAGAAAGGTTTTTGTTTTATCAGGATTTGAACTGGATAGCTTTGAGTAAGAGAGATTAACATAAGAGTAATTAAGAAAGTGTTTTTGAGTTATCTGCGATTGCATTGTGAAGTAGTTTAGCAACGGTTGATATATTAGCTAGAACTATTTAACCTACGGCTCTAGGAGATTTTTTACTATTGAAAACAGAGGAAAGAGATATATAATAGCAATTTATCTTATACTTATGTAATTGGGTTGATATTTACGCATAGCTAATATTATTTTGATATTCATGAGGCGTTTGAGATATGAAAGAGGAAAGTTTAATGAAATAATGGTTGGTTGTTTTGGTTGTAAGCTTAAAAAGATGAGCGAAGGTAACGTAGTGAGAAAATATAAAGGAAAATATGTTGAGGGAACTAATGGTTTTGCTAATTATTTAAAGTGACTTTTCATCTTCTAAATGATTCCATGGTTTAGTAATATTACCTACAAAGATCTGTTTGCAGTTTGGTTTGTTTATTGGTCTTCCCTGATTTATTTGTGAGTGTAGAAAATCAATATTTGATATACTTCAGAGTGACTGGATGAATAATCTAAAACGTAGTACAAGGAGTTCATTGATATTAATTTGTTCATTTGAGTGATTAGACAGGTTATCTTAGAAAAATAGTTGCATATTAGAAAGGAGATTTGACTGGATATTTATAGAGATTTTTTAAAAAATGAACATTGTTAATAAATCCATGAAGCATTTTTATAGAATTGCTAAAAAGTGAGGGGAAAGTTAAGCTTGGAATGGGTAAGGGTAAAATTGGACAAGGGTACAAGGGACTGGAAGATTTTGGGCAAGGAATGGAAAGGCGTTTTTGTGGGAACCAAGGGTAAGGGGAACTGGGAAACGAGTGGAACCAGGTAACGTTATTGGTTACACTTTGCGGAATGGGTAAATATAAAAAAGAATTGTGTTCCAGTTAAAGTGGCGAATGGGTACGGAAAAAAAGTTTATGGAACAGGTAAGGGACTGGAAAAGTTTTGTGGGCAAGGGATGGGACCGCATTTTCATTGGGAACAGGGAAGAATGGTAACCGCTGGAAGGTAAGTAGATAGGTTAAATTTTGGGAATGGGAAAATGGTTCACATGACCGATTGTTTGATATAAATTAACTCTACCAGTTTGAGATTAAACGTTAATAAAATGACCTTTAGTTATGATTGCACTAAAATTCTTTAGAGTGAAACCAAGTGTAGGATTTGAATCTAAAGGTTGAATAAGTTTTTATGAATTGTTAATTTAATTGATAGAGTACGAGATAAGCAAGAGATAATGCTAAGGAACTGAGACGTTTAGTAGAAAATTGTGGAAAACTTAATATGCTAAGAAAGCATGAAAGTTTGGTGCATCGTATATAATGTAAGTTAGCACTTATAGCCAATTATTTTATTTAGTTAAGCGCTTAGGATTAGAATTCAGTCTTTAAAATGAGATACGTGGATATTTGTAAAGAGTAGCTTTATGGTTACCTGACAAATAAGCAATAGCTATTTTGTGACCTAAAGATGTTTTATGAAAGTCTTTTTTTAAAAAGTTTTAATAAAATCTTTCTATTTAAATTAATTTAGACAGTTAATCTAATATTAAAATTATCTTAAGTTTAAAGTGTTAATCATGATGAAAAGAGAGTTTAGTGTTGTAGTTTAGATGCCTGTACGTGAGCTAATTAAAAGGAAAGAAAGTTGAGGTAAAGGTGAGGAGAGAGAAGAGATATCTAAGAAGCTGTGGTGGACAAAGGATCCGTTGTGGAGGTTATTAAGATCAATTGAAACTACCTGACACTGATGATTTCATATCTATGAATCTAAAGGTATGATGGTTACTAATTAAAACTGTGGAAGAGCTTAAAAGGTCGCTTATGAAGTTAGAAGGGTGGTGTAGAAAGAAAGGGATTAAGTTGACTGATGTGGATAAAATCAAGAATGTTTTTGAAGCGTTGGAGGCATAGAAAAGTTAGACCTTAATGGTTCTATATGCGTATCCTTGTCTGAAGTTGCTGCAGAAAGGTGGAGTTTCCAAAGAAAGGTATGAAGAAGAGAAAGATATGCGGATGAAAATAAAACGGGACGTTATAGAAGAATCTAGTAAGGGTATTTAACTGTTATGAGCCAATGATGGGTGGGTTTAATTGCAATTAACACAAAATTGATGAGTATTTACGTAGAAGTTGGGATTTAGGACGAGTAGTAGAGTAAGGTATTATCTGTGTTGAGAACGGATCTAAATTAGAAAGAAATAAAAATAGAGTGTAGAAAAGAAGACTAGATTTAAAAGTTCATATTTTATATTTTATATTTGTTTTTATAATTTATATATGAACTAACTATTTTATATGGTAAGTTTTATGTATTGATCTTTTAAGCAAATTTAATAAGAGGGCAGAAAATAACTATTTCTCATGTTAAATTTTAAATTATCCACGCATGCTTGTGTATTTAAGAGTATATTGATAATGATGAAATAATGATATTTTTTAGGACCTGAAGTGATTAAAGTTGCTTATTAAGTATAAATGAAATATGTAATATATAGTTAGTTATTATTAATTGTAGTAAAAACAATATAGACAAGTAATATGATTGAATATGTCTTATGGTAGTATATGGTTTCTATTGTTTACTGATGTTGTGCGATACGTTACTTTAAAAAATATATAACGAATCTGACTAATATGACATGAATTCCAATAACTGATAAGAAAATATTCAAATGTGTTTTAATTCTAGAGTTAAAAAAAGGGCTAGAAAGTTAAGAATTTAATTAATTTCTTATTAATTATCTTTTGGTTGTAACTCGATATATGTTTTTTTGATTTTAATATAATGTAGTTGAAAGATTTTACCGTGTTATGACAGCAAAGCTGAAGACAAGAGAGGCAAGATGATGACTGAATAAGTCAGGTATGCTAAATTGTTGTTTTAACTAAGCGTTTAAAAATTTATGATTTGTTACAAGAAGCAACGTAATAAATTTTAGTTCCTACAAAAAGATTCTAATTTAATAAGCGAACCTTTGACTTTGATGACAAAGTTTAGGATGGATAAATGCAAAGGGATGCAATTAGAGATGAAATAATGTAGTTCCAGGCTATTGTAAATATATTGAGCAAGATAGTCCAAAAACATTTATATTTGGAGTAATAAAAGTTGTAATTATAATTTAGTTATCTACAAGTTTCACTTGTTCGGAGATGGTGAATATAGAGCGAAGAAGTGTGTGATAGACGGTTTTGATCAATGAGAAAACTTTAATTATAGGAAAAGTTGTATTTTAGCAATTACTGTTGTGGTATAAATTAATTGAAAGAAAAGATTTTCTGGATAATTGTTGAAAAAGTATTTAAGGAAGAGGATTATTTGAGGTTTTAAAAAGAGATTGATGTTTGAAGTGATCAAGAAAGGGGAATGTTACAAAGATTAAACTAGGGAATTGTAATTTTAAGAAGGCTAGACCGTAGCGGCTTTATGATAAGAAATGACGGGTGGAAGATGAGTGAGAGAATTGGATGTTTATGTAGATTGAAGAAATGAATTCTTGTAATCGGGTTTGAGAGTATTGTTGTGACAAGTTGGATGTAAGAGAAGACGGCAGAAGTTGGTCGTTGGCTTTATACTTGGGTTGGTTATTTAGAGATAGATGCAAGTGAAGTTTTAACAATTCTATAAAATGGCTTCAAAAATTTGATGATGGTTAATAATAAGGTTAAGACGGCATAGATGTTAGGCATTCATAAAGGAAGCTGTTATTTAATGCGGTAGTTTATGGACTTAACTTGGGTATACGTGGGTGGAATGTGATTAGAAAAAGGCTGGGACTGGAAAACTGTTAAATTTAAAACGTGAGGAAGAGAGAGGGTAAGCGTCAGATGTAAAAGTTACTATGGTCCCCATGGTTAACAAGAAAATGATTGTTAAAAGTTCATGGTTAAAAAAAGGATGGTAAAGTTCCAGGTAACCATCGGTTAGATTTTGTTGGTAAAGTAGCAACCATTAACAGTTGGAAAAGGAAAAAATGTGTTTATATGGGTAAAATTACCAAAGTGGTGAAAAAGAGAGAGTAAAGGTTCACAGAGTTAAAGTTACATTGGTTATGGGTTAAACGAAATACAGATAAGGTTAAAAGTTCCAATGGATTACGAAATCCGTTGTTCACCAAGTTCCATGGTAAATGGTCAGTTTGGGTGCGGTCACAAGTACCATTCAAAGCTTGGAGAACCAGGTAACCATGAAGATTTGGTTAGAAATGCTTAAGTATTCTGAATTGGAGGTTATGTAAAATGTGGTTACTTTGGAAAAAATAGATGAGAATGATTGGATAGAAAGTAAATTCTTCATTTCTTTCGGACGTGCAACTATGTGTTACTAAGATAAAATGCTAATTATTAGATATTATCATGACATTAAAGTATGTAAGTATGAATACATACATGTTAATATGTTGTAGATTTTGTATGTCAGATCAGCTGGTCTAAGTATATAAATAGTTGGATTTTGTAACTGCAAAAAGAAAATAAGGAATACTAAAAAATAAAAATTTCAACATGTATTTTGTAGGTATTATAGATATAACCATGAAGCCAGGTTAGAGATGAATGGAAATGTATATTAGCAAAACACATTAGTTTGCTTAGAAATATATTTTTAGGTATCGGGGATAGTTTCTCCATATAATGTTTAACTGTTGAGCCTTCCATATTTATGAAGATTTCAACAAAAAAACAAAGTAAAAAAGTTTTTTGCACATGAACAATTTTAGGCTTATTAAGAGCGAAAGATTATGAGTTGGACAAAATAGATTTCGAAGATGACGGAAGAGAAGAAAAAAGATAATAATGTAATGTAAGTGTGGGATTGTAGTATAGTGTATAATGATATGATGTTACCTTTTAAACTAGTAGAATCGTCTAGAGCAGATCATTAGTGGATGATATTTATTTATGTTGCTGAATAATGAATGCAAATGAAATGAGACCAGATACTTGTGTGTGTGTTGTGTGTGTGTGATTTTAAGAAAAAAAATTATTTAATGCTGGATTGCGGTAAATCCTATATGATACCCAAGATATTCATTAGCGAAGCTGTGAAAAAAAAAAAAGTTTGATTAAAAAAAAGACCATAAAAATGCTAAAAGTTTGTGAATATGAATTAAGTTCTTTGCTGAAAAGTAGTTATTTTCTTATCTATGAAAGAGTGTGCTAATTGTGAAATGAGTAACATAAAAAATTGAAATTAAAATCTTATAAAAGTTAAGTTGTCATAATTTAGGATATTACTAATTAATTTATGTTAAACATGATACAAAAAATAAAGGCGTTATTATTCGAATAGACATTATAAATACCAATTGTAAGATTATGAGTACAATTCAGAATGATAATTTAAGAAGGGTTAATTTTAATAAAAAGAAAAAGATTATTCATAATATCTCTATATTTTAATAATATCCAGGTTATTTTGTTGACGAGAGTTGTTATGACTTATTTACTTATTATTTTTGGGTTTTTATATAAATTAACTTGCGTAATTTCTATTATTAATGTAAATATTGAAATTGTATTTATGAGTATTATATGAAGATAAAATTGTATTGGGCGATTATGTGACAATAATTTTTTATTATTATTATCATAATTTAGAACATTTAAATTTGAGAAGAGCGGTAAGTGAAATTTTGGAGGTTGAACCTCACAAATGTAACATTAGCACAATATTTAATAACATAACTACTGTTTAGCAATAATTAGCGATTTACAAACTGTGATTTGTAGGTAATTGGTTTGAATCCAGAAATGGTTTTGTTTTTTATAATATTGAAAATTGGAAGTAGATTTGAGATCAGAGAGATTTACCAATCCCAAGAGTAAATTTATGTAAACGCTCGTTTTTGAGTTATTTTATAATGAATTGATGACCAAGCTAGTTTACCAAAGCAAGTTGATTCAATTATAAGCAAGAAAATACTCTTAAACTAGCATCTAGGAGATTTTATAGATATTGAAAGAAAAGAAGAGCAAGGACAATATAGCTAAATATAAAGACTTTATAATTATATTAGATATTTGTGCGTGTCCTACTTTAAGATCCAGCATAAATATAGTTTTGAAAAATTAAATGAAGAGTTATTGAGGCTGGAACGATAGTGGAAAAGTTTACTTGAAAAAAAACTGGTTTGGATGTTATGGTTGTAAGACTTAAAAGATGAAGCGGCAAACACGCGTAACGCATGTAGATGAGCAAGCCTATCAACGAAATATAGTCCTGAAGGGAAACTAAATGGGTTTTGCTAATATTTAAAGTCGCATCTGTAATATTAAAACCCTGATTCAATGGTATGCTATAATACCATACAAAGATAATGTTGTGATTTGGATTGCTTTTTGGTATTTACTGATTTTCTTTTGTGAGTTGTAGCAAAATACCACATATATTATATTACTTAACCAAGCTGAACTGATGAAATAAATATTAAACTACAGTAAGATGATTCCATTAATACATTACCTTTAGTTAATTAGTAGAGCATAGAAGTTAGCAGGTTATCTTAGAAAACATAGTTGATAAGAAAGAAGGAAGATTTGAAGGATATTAATAATTCGCACAGAATTTTAACAAAAATGAAACAATTTCGTTACTCCTAATGGCACAGTATTTATAGAATTGATAAAAAAAGATGGGAAGGGGCAAGGTTAACGATGGAGGGTAAGGTCGAAACCAAAATATGGGAAAGAGGTAAAGGGAACTGAGGAAAGCATATTTATGGCGAACCGGGAAATGGGAAAGAGCGTTTTGTGGAAATAGGTAAAAGGAACTGGGGAAAAAGGAACAGTACCACTGTATATGGTTACACACCTTTTTTGGGACTGGGGTACACATATAAAGCAATTGTGGTTACAGCGTTAAAGTGGAATGGCGTAAGGACAAAAAAAATTTGGAAACCAGGGTACACGGGAACCTGGGACACAAAGTCCTTTTGTGGGAACAGGGAATGGGAACCAAGAATTTTTATGGGACGGGGACAAGGGAACTGGGTAACAGCTGGGAAAAGGTTACAAAGTTCTCTTGTTAAATTTGGTGGAATGGGAAAAGGTTACACATGAAAGATTGTTGCTGATAAAACCTCACATACCAAGTTATACAAGAACCTTAACCGATAATAAAATGACTTACGTATATATGACTAATTCCTATATTAGACGTGGAAACGTTAGGATTTGAAAATAATAAAGGTTTAAAAGTTTTATGAAGAATTGGTTAAAATTAATTGATAGAGCACTCAAGAGATAAGCACAGGTAATGTAAGAGAAAATGAGACCCAGTTTACGTAGAAAATTGTGGAAAACTATTATGATAATGGAAAAACCACCCCATGAAAAGTATTGGTGAATAGTATATAAATGAAGGTTTAGAAACTTATAGAAATATTTATTTAGACTAAGAGGGTAAGGATTAGCATTTATAATTCAAAAATGCATGTGGAATACTTGTAACAGTAGGTGCTGGTAACTGACAAAAGCAATGCTATTTTTGAAAAACCTAAAGACGTATCTATCAATGAATAATTTTTTTAACCAAAAGTTTATAATCAAATATTTTTAGTTTTAAATTAATTTAGAGCAACAAAGTTATCCCATGAAATATTAACATTTTCTTATAAAGTTTAAAGTAATGTTCTACCATGATGAAAAGAGAGTTCTAAGTTTGACCTGTTTTACCTGACCATGTAGTCGAGCTTAATACAAAAGAGACAGACCCAAAGGGGTAAAGGTGAGAGAAACCACGAAAAGAGATAATTAAGAAGCTTGTGGATAAAGAAAAGATAAAGTGTGGGAACGGTATTAAGATATTGACAAAAGAACATGAAATGACTGAATTTCATACTTACAGTGACATCCTACTCGTATGCATGGTCAACTATACGAAAATTGACCAGAAGTTCAAAAGGGCGCACGACCTATGAAAGTAGAAAGGGTGGTGGTTAGAAGAAAAGGGATTAAGTTCCCTGCTGATGGAACAAATCCAATGTTAGTTGAAGTTGCAGGGAAATAGAAAAATGTACAAGACCCTTAATTCGATTGTTTATCTACATCCCTGCGTTCCCTTGTATGACACAGAACTCTGACTGAAGAACGTGGAAAGCCCTTTAAAAAACGACCAGGATTATGAACAGGCAGTAAGAACAGATTGAGAGTGAACACGACAAAAGGAAGCTATAGAAAACATTAAGTAAAGTATTTAAATGTTACCATGAGACTCGCATGGGTGCGTTTAATTGAATTAACACATTGATTGAGCTAGTTAGTAGCAGTTAGGAATTGTAAGAAGGCAGTAGTCAGAGAGTCAGGTATTTGTGTTGAGACGGATACCTAACCACCATTAGCGAAACGCCAATGAAAAATACGAGTGTAACGAACAAGAGATAGTTTAAAGTAATATTTTATACTTTCTATATTGTTTTTAATACTATTATATAGAACTAACATATTTTATATAAGTTTTATGTATCGTATTTATAAGAAATTATCCAAGAGGAACGAATAACCCATTATTTTAATTTTACCTTTTAATATATAAACGAAATAATTGTATTTTAAGGATAATGAATTGATAAATCCTGAAATAATGATAATTTTTCAGCATGACTGTATTAAAGTTGACTATAAAGATCTAAAGAAAACTGTAATATAAAATAGGTATAGCTTATATGATACATATGTATAAAAACCATATAGAAAGATAACAATATGATTTGAATTAGTCTTTATGGTACGAGAACTCTATTGTTTATATAGATTTAATGAATGTTTGAGATCCCAGTTCTTACAAACCAATTAACTGACCCTCTGACTAATTCTTGACCCTGAATTCCCTAAACTGCTACCCGAATAATAATAAAAATGTGTTTTAATTTCACAAAGTTAAAACCACCAGAAGGGACACTCAGAAAAAGTCAAAGAATATCTTTAATTAATTTTTATATAATTTATACTTTGGTTGTACAATAGCATATAGGTTTATTATGATTTTCTAATATGGAGTTTGAAAGTGCTTTCACCAACGTTTATGAAGCAGATCAGGCTGCAAGACAAGGAGAACCAGAAGATGAGATGAAATAAGTAGGTACCAGAAAAATTGTAGATTCAACTCAAGCCAGTTATTAAGAAAATTTATTTTTTACAAACGAAGAAAAGTATAAATCTTTTATAGTTCTAAACAAAAAGCTTCTACCTTCAATAGAGAACCAATTTGAACTTCACATTGCAAAAGTTAGGATGAGTGGGACAATCTAACAGGGAGAATGACCGATTAGAGATGAAATAAGTAATTAAGGATGTTGTCAAAATATGAAGAAAGTAAAAAATTTATTATTTGGCATGTCATCCAAGATGATAAGTATCATACTTTAGCTTACCTATAAACGTTAACAATTTGGTCTGGCCCGATGGTGATGATAAGAGAAGAAAGAGAGAAAAGAAAAAATAAAATCGAGGTTTTAATCCAATTTGCTGAATAACATTTAAAACCATTTTATGAGAAGTTGAATTATTTTAATTAAATTTGCCGCGCTATAATTTAATTGAAACAGAAAAAGATTTTTTGAGCAAGAATGTTGAAAAAGTATTTTAACGGAAGAGACTTATTGAGGTTTCAAAAAAGAGCTACCTGAGTTCTTGCAGTGACAAGAAACGACTGTTACAAAGATTAAAATAGGATTTCTGTATTTATGAAGGCTAAGCAGTAGAGGATTTATATAAAAGAAATCAAGTGAGATAATTGAAGAAACTTCACTGTACTATACATGCAAAAAATACTTTTAATGGGTTTTCTTAGCATATTCGAGTTCGCTGAAAAAACTCGGCTTAAAGAGACAGGCCGACCAGTTCCTAGTAGCATTATATCTTGTTCCCATTATCCTTAGAGTACCGTAAATGAAGCTTTTAAACCATTCTCATAAACAAGCGCTGGGATGCAGACTTGGATGATAGTTACGAAAAATCACCTAACGGTTAAACGAGGCAATAGATGTTTAGCATTATTAGCGGAAGCAATGTATTAAGCTGACAGTGTAAGTTTTCTGTCATATATTGCGTATGTGAGATGGGAATGTGATTTGCCAACAAGGCTGGGCTGGGTAAACAGTGCCAATTCAAACAAAAGTGGGACAGAGAGACGGGTTACAGGTTAAACCAGAACGGTTAAAAAAAAACAACCAACATTCGGTGAACTGGTAAAGAAAAATGATTGGTTAAGTTCCATCCAACTGGTTCCACAAAAAAAAGATTGCTTCAAACCAACAGCTTAAAGTCTACAATGGTTCACCAAAAGAATTATGGTTGGGTTAACGTACACCATTAAAACTCGGCGAACACACGGAAACAAACCATATAGATGTTCTTATCATGGGTACACCATATCA